>BGPR01000029.1:2177210-2284807 GCA_013235015.1 Araneus ventricosus | reverse complement strand
TCATTGGCAAATCCCACCGGGGGCACCCTCAGTACGTGGATGAGAAGCCGCCTGATAAGTAAGCGAGTCTCACTTCCCTGATGGGCATAATAATGTTGCGGGGTTGAGTCATCTCCTACCGATGACTGAACGTACCTCCTGTAAGAGGGGTTGGGTTGTGGCCGGTGATAGCTATTAGGACTGCATCCTCAGTTTCTGATTAACGTCGTGACGACTATCATTCAGATTTCCCCGGAGGCTTCAGCAGAACGGGAATAGTTCGACGTTTGGTTAGTCATAGGCAAAAAGCATTGCTACGTATATCTTTTTCACACACTCAGCGTAAATAATGTGTTAAAGGAAAATGTCACGTTTTTTCCAACAATTGTGATTCTAAAAGATTTAGTATGCATGTATTCTACACATTTACTGAATAAAGTACTTAAAATATATTGTTTCTACTTTTTATATGCAGTTTAGCTTACTCAGATAAGCCTGAAAAGCCATTATCAGAGAAACTGACTCGAGTGTTTACGAAGTTATACGAGAGGCTGAGATTTTTTTTACAAAATGAAACGTGCATAAATTATAATTTGTTCTTGCAACATGTGGTGTGATGTAATGTAAAGTTTGACACAAAATGCAAAATATTTCAACAAAATTCTATAATGTCAAATAAGAATCGATGAAAATCGTCTACATTTCATGCCCATTTTCTGGCTGTTTTTGGAGTGTCTATCATATATTAAATTGAACATTTTGAAACAATATTATCAGGGCGAGCGTAGAATTAGGTAATATGTCGTAGGGCGTAAAAATGTGTAAATATGAAGATACAGATCAAAAGTCTCAAAATCACGAAGTACGTCTTGAAAATAGGTCTCATATAGCTTGAAAACTGGACTTAAAAATCAAATCCAGCGAGCTCCTTTGTACAATACAATTAACTGAATTTACAGTTTTGTCTGGATCAAAATTGGCCTTCTTGAAACGTGGAAAAACTAAATTTGTTTCTCAGTTTATCTTATTTTATATAAGATAAAACTGGCAAAAAATTTATTTAAAAGTATTCGAATAAAGTTATTATTGAAAATTTAAAAAAATCAACAATTAGAATTTTATTTTTCGAGTGCTGTAAAGAAGTCAATAAAATTGCTTTAATTGGTTTTCTTAATATCTCTGCACGCCCCTTAACTCCTAAGATGTTCTGTTTTCTTTGCTATCTAATTATCTGCTGAGCTTTGAGTCCTCCGGTCCACAAGTCGAGACCTTACAACAGGCCTCCCATTACAAACAAGATAAAATGATCAATTTTAATGATTCAGGGAAAAGCACTCGAACTTTTGCTATCACTTTTATTGGAAGCAAATTTATTTCTTTTGTCTGTTTAAAAGGTTCAGAATAATATCTTATTTACTCTCTGATGGCCAATATATATTAGACAAAATATTAAATAAATGTTTAAACAGATATTACAATGAAACAAAAGATAGCATATTATAGGAAATCGAGCTTTTTTCGTTAGGGATATAAACCAGACATTTTGCTGAACAATCACAAAATTATCTATTGAGTTTGCTTGTAATCCTGAATTTATTTGTAAGGAATCTTTAAAAAACCCTTTTCAGCCAGAAATTTAACTTCTGTTTCATTTTTTAAGTGTAGTTTTCAAATCTTCGTTTCATTTGATTCGTTTAAGCATAATTCTTCTAAAATTTTATCACAGCATGATGTCTAGACAGATCTTTGAGACTAACTTTTCTAAAATAATTGCACATTGTGTTGCTGTGATGTTTTAAAAACTGTTTTCATATTTCTATAATTAAATATTTTTGAGTTTTCTGTCATGAAATTTTCGTCTATACTGTTTCCCTTTTTTTCTCTTTCTAGTCTCTGATTTAATTTCAGACGTCTGCTTGCTTTTACTGTAAAAACTTTTGTAGTTTTGAAAAATATTGTTATTTTTGCAATTTATGTTATTTACATACATTCACATTTTAAATGTTATTTACAATGGCCTAGACATTTTAACCCCATATTTGTTTTGTTTTTTATACTATATAGTTAGATGACACCTTCTGCTTTGGGAATATGTCGTCGTAATTGATTCAACGAAGAGTCCATGCAACACTTGTGATATTTATGAATTCCACTAACTTTTTTATGGAAATAAAATGAATTATTATACCTATGAATGTCTTAAGTTTAGCCCATAAATTTAAAAATGCGATAATTCGATGGACGTATGTTACACGGAAACCATGGTTAAGGTATTAATCACAATCTATATCAACAAATTAAAGGACTTCCACAAGGTGGACCAGCCAGTAATGCTCTAGCTAATTTATATTTACACTATTTTCAAATAAAAATATTTAAAATAATTCTTATATCATGTATAGATATATTGATGATTTATTAATATGTTCAACAGTAGAAGACTACACACTACAAATTGTCTTTTATCTAGAATATTTGATATTACTAAAAACTAATGAAGGTTTTTCTTCTGCAGATTTTCCAGATCTTGAAATAAAAATAGTTGATAATAAATTAATCACTGAGATTTATGATAAACGAAACACTTTTCAGTTGAATATAAACAAGTTACCTTATTGGAATAGCAACATTAGTCGGAAAATTTATAGAAATATCGTCTTAAATTATATTCATAGAAGCACTATTTTAATCACAGACAGATTAAAACAGCAGTCTCATATTGGTACATTTCTTGAAAATGCTAAGAGATATGGGTATCCTATAAATTTCATGGTCGGGGGAATTTCATGGTCGCATGGTAAAATCGGTCTTGGGAACCGATATTTGTCGCATTAATATAGATTTGTGGCGCCAACCCTCTGCGAAAGCCAATTGTTGGAAAAACAAAAAAGTAGGGGAATAAATCTCCAAAATCTTTCAAGATTAGGAACGAAAAAGTATATAACTTAAAGCATACCAGTTCAATAGTCTTAATTATTGTTATGACTTGAGCGTTATCTTAAAGACAGTTCCGCATTTAAAGTGAAAATATTATTTCCAAATTAGGCTATTAATACTATAATAAACATCATTAAAAATTAACTATTAATTTAGATTTATAATAATATATATTATTTTGGAATTGTACATAGAAATAAAAATGAATATATGATACAATCTTATTCCTAATCTAGTGGCGCTATCTACATATGAAGTGAAATACTAATATCTTTGTGAATTCCAATATATATGATCACATCAAAAATAAATCTAAAAGACTATTAATTTAATAGTGTTAAATATTTCTTATTAACATAAGCATACATGTATATATGTATATATATTGTAATTCTAATTTTTCTTGTATTTTCTTGTATTTATGTAATTTTAATTCTTGTTTTTTCGAAAATTTGTGGTTTTTTGTTGTTTTATAACACACACACACACACACACACACACAAAAAATCAAAAACATGCAAGAAACAAAAGACAAAAATGTAATAATTTGAAAAATATCATGGCAAGCCGCTCTTCAGGAAGAGGAGTCCACCTATGATATTAATAAGTGCTTTTTTCTGCTAGCGACATACGATAAAACGCATATTTCGTAACACGTTCTTATGTTTTGATATATTGCACTTTTGTTGACGCAGCTTCTACGCGAATGCATGCTTTCTCTCTTTTTAATATGGTTTTTCTTGTACTTGTGTAGTAATTAAATTTTTTCATTTTCCTAACAAATTTGTTTTTGTTGTTTTATATCTTATAAATATATACGATACCTTTTTAATTTACTTAAGTGAGCTGCTCTTTGTTGATTTTTAGCGGGGTTTTATTGTATTCCAAACAAAGAGACAGCATTTTATTTCATTATATGCCTCATAAATCGTTATGATGATCAAACTATGTGAATGTTTAGTTTAGTTACATTTACGAACCCTTTTGAAGTTACTCGATTACTATTCTACTATTAAACATTGTTGTTTTGGACCGTGGTCAAATGAAGAAGTTGGCGTTTGAGCCAACATTTCCACTCCAAATTTCCACACCGCCCCAGCACGAACACATTTGATCCACGATGGATTTGCCATGCATCATTCTCTCACACACACAGCGGGATTTTGGTGGTGGTACCGGGTGTTGATCAAATGTCTCACTGGATTTCAAGCTAAGACCACGCCTCGGGCCCGAAACCACCTGAATAATTAAACACCGTAGAATTTAATATTAAAGTGTGTTTTTGAATGGCACCTGTAACTCCCCTCCCCCCCAAAAAAAGTATATAAACATGCAGTCATTTTCTCTTTGCAATTTATATGTAATAAAAGTGGAAATAGAAAATGTATATTCTAGTATATGTAAAATATTTACGCTGAGATAATTAAATATAACTTATCTATAACTTTAGTTATTACTAATCTGAATTATGGGAGTTTTATTTTAATTGGAAAAGTCACTTAAGTGCATCGAAAAAATAATTCTTATCATTCACAATTATTTTTTAAATAGTTCTTTACAGTACCTATGATTATTTAAAAATCTTTTTTCTCCAAGTACATGCTTCTTCAATGAGACTATCGTACTGCCATCTAGTGTGAATAAAGTGAACATGTTATTAAGAAAATTGTGGAGTTCTGATTATGAAGAAAGCTTCACGACTTATGTTCTTAAAACTTATTCTTGTTGGCTGAACAATTTTGAAGGAATGATATTGTCGTCGTTCAGGCAGAAGTCACAAAAGTCCTTTAATGGACTCCTGCAGTCAATTAAAATTTGTAATTAATTATTTCGTGATAGAAACCTGTTGTCTAAACATCAGTAAGTCAACCGTTTGAGCAAGAAATCTGTAAAATAATTTTTACTATTTATCATAACGACTGAAACTTAATAAAGCTTAAACTGGCCACATCTTGAAACTATAGTATATTTTATTTGCACGGAAGAAAATTTAAAAATCAAATCTGTTCTAATATTTTTTGTTCTAATTTGTTCTAATATTTTTGAATCATATATAGTTTTTTCCTAATAAAGTTTTATTTTTTCAGACTTATAATTTTTTAGATTGATTTTGAACCAACAACATTTTGATAAAGAAAATTTCTACACTATTTACAAAATTTAACTGAAATGAACTAATTGCAGACTTTCAACGTAATTGAGTATATTTCTGTAATAAAATTTTTATGGACTGTACACAGAAAATTACTTTAGCGCATGAAAAATATTATCTATCAGGTTACACATTACATGCAGTAATTGCTCAATTTGAGAAATTAAAGCTTACAAAATAATATGAATTACAAATGATTGTGGAAAATTTAAGAGTTTATTATTTACATGTTCAAAACAAAATTCTAAATCTCTTGAATCTGGATCTGATATACGTAACAGAATATTTTGTGTTACTTAATATATCATGTTAAAATGAATAGATAAGCATTATAGCTTCAACAGACTGCATTTCTGTCCTGAAAAGAAGTATGAGAAAGAAATATAGAATTAATTAATTTAATATTTGAATTCAGACGACATAATTTTGTTTAAAACTTCTTTATCTCATACCTTATTTTGTATATTGATGAGTACCCACCGGAAATAAATCAATTTTGAAGGAAATTAAGCTTATATATCAAGTAATTTAATTTGAACACCCTTTAAATTTTTCATATAATGAAGAGGAAAACAAGAATTTTATTGTTAAAGATAGGGGACATGTTATCACAAGTGATCTAAATATATTATCTTCTGACTCTCTTCGTAAAATCATGGAAAAGGGTTCTAAATTTAGACTTAGAAACAGGGTAAGCCTAAAGAGAGTTGTTGATTTCATTGGTAGAGACTTGGACATTGTTACTGCTAAAATTGCTAGAAAATATCTTGAATAGCCCATTGAAGGCTTTGGTGAATGGAAACATCACATTTTGATGGAAACCAAGCACTCAATTAACATCAATAAAAGAAAAATAATCAACAGAGGTATTTTCTTGCATGCAATTCTTAAAAAAAATTCAAAACTTAAAAAATAAATTTATTATCACTACAGTAGACAAAGCAGAAAATAATTTTTGTATTATGTGTAAATTCCACTTCAAAGAAATTATGATCAATGAGTACAATTCAAACGTCACTTATCAGCTTATTAATTGCAGTAAAAAAGAACTAGACAAAAGATTGTTGGCCTTGAACAAAAAAATTAAAATCAAGACAAACAATTTGACATATCCTTACCTTTTCCCTACTATTAAATTTCACAAGAATCCTTTAAAATTCAGATTTGTTACATGTGGCACAGGCAGTTACAATTTTTATTTTGGAAAATTTTTCTTCAACATTCTTAAAATCATTCTCAAAAAAATTGAAAAAGAAGAAAACTTTATAATTAATAGTAACATTGAAATTCTGAACTTTCTTAAAGATAATAAAATTCATAGCATCAGCACTTTTGACTTTGAGAATCTTTTCACCAGCCTCCCACATGAAAAATTAACTGAAGCATGCATTAATTTATATGACTTATACCTTAACTCCAATTTCATAGATAAAAATAGATGGCTAGAAATCTGCAATATTAACATTTGTGAAAATTATCTCTTCAATGGAATCGGCTACTACAGACAATCGTGTGGACTTCCTATGGGTACGAGTTTCTTCAGCACACTGGCGAATGTTTTTCTTCACACATTCGAGAGGAAATTTATTAAAAATAATCTGATTTCTGCTTACCGTTACATTGATGACCTTATTGTATTTGACTTTGCAACCTGGACAGTTTAATTAACTGCTGTCCGGAAGAATTGAAACTGAATAAAACCAATAATAATAACAATAATTATAATTATTTAGATCTAATTATCAAAAGTATAGATTCAAGCATTTCGGTTGGTATCTATGACAAAAGAGATGACT
Source organism: Araneus ventricosus (assembly GCA_013235015.1). Taxonomy (NCBI): domain Eukaryota; kingdom Metazoa; phylum Arthropoda; class Arachnida; order Araneae; family Araneidae; genus Araneus; species Araneus ventricosus. The sequence goes on along the minus strand of BGPR01000029.1, from coordinate 2,277,943 downwards.
TTAATTTTATAGAGCCATTTCTCTCTGCCATTATCATACCAATCTCAACCTAAAAGTCATTAAAAATACTATCCACTCTCAAGTTAAAAGAATCAAAAATATCTGCAACAACCATTCTGCTATTGTCAAAGCCATTGATAATTTAAATATTAATTTAAAACTAAACGGCTACCCAGTACACTACTTTATTATTAATAATTAAAGTATTTGTAAAATTTAACTCTCAATCTCTCCTTTGCACTGCTAGTTACTCTGATACTCATCACACATCTGCATTTTTTCTGAACTAAATGATGAAAATAAAAATAATAAAAAATTGATAGTAAAAATTATAAAAATGCATAAGAAAAAAAATTTTGTAAAAAATAAAACAAAAAAATAATAAAAAAACCCCTAAAAAATCTTTAGGAAAAAATTTGCAAAAGAAATTCAAATCTTTTGTTAGTGTTTCCCTCACTAGATGGAGATACGTGCACGCATCTATTTGCCTTGTTTTGCTTTGCATTGTAACACATGTTTGTTAAAGCGCGTCACTCTTTTGTTTTCATATATGTTATAAGAGGTAAGATTTTAATCCCTTCTTTTTACACTTTGTTCTGAAGATTGTCTTCAATTTCTTCTTTGTGGGTAAATGTTTTTCTTTCCAATACATTCCGGTATAGGTTCAGGCCAAAAGAGGATATTAAATTCAGACCGTAAAGTCTTTTTCTTCTACAGAAAACCTATTCCACTTTTGAATCTGCATGAATGTCTGGCCTCTGATGAAGTCATTATTCACCAGTCTTTTACTTCTTGTCGTTGTCTACTATTATTTTTTACCCTTCCACCTATTCCCCTTTTTTTAATATTTGTATTTATTTCATACTTAGCAATTTTTTCCTGGATGATGCTGCACTTGCGAACACCAATTAAATTGCTTCTATCATTCTTTGTCTTTTTAGATATTCTTACCTTTTTGTCTCTTTAGATATTCAATGCTCATATATTGAACCTAATTTATAAACCCAAGCACATTGAATAACTTTATTATAAATGCATGAGTGCTTATCAATTCGGAAATTATGAAGAAAATAATATAAAATTTGTTGTTTAGATTCAGTTTCTATTCACTTCATTCTATTAACTTCTCTTTTAGACCTTTATTCTGCAGAAGTTATAATGTTTTCAAAGTATTACTTTAACGGAAATGTAACTTTCTGCAGATGGCAGTTCTACCATTAAAAATGATAAGAATATTCTTTTACTTCTTTACTACTAGATGGCAGCACTAAAACCTTTTGCTGGCACAAACATAAGCGTAATTTTTTTACGAAGTTGCAGATCGTGCTTCCATCTATTATTATCTAATATAAATAGTATTATGCTGTGAATTATTTATTTGGTTTTCGTTAGTAGTGTAAATTCATGAGTGAAATTCGCATTCTCATTTCCATTGTAGCATACAATGCTCATATAAATGAAGGCTACAAAGGCAGAAGTTCCAATAAAACTAATGTCATTGATATAAGCGACTGATGAAGGTTTCTAATTAGTATCCAGAATGTTGCTGAAGGGGAAGTTCATCCAAAATTGAGAGAAAGAGAAAATAAAAAGAAGTTACCATGAGGAAATTAAAGTTTAAATTTGTCACTAAAAGAAAATGATCGCATCTGATATGTTACTTAATTGCATTTACAAATTCACTTTAATTACTTCTCAATTGTTTCAAAATCATTTTAAAAGCGAAAAAAGAAAAATATCTTATACAAATATGAAACGAGGAAAATTGTTTTTTTGTCTTATTATCACCAATTCTAACCGAAAATGCCATTTTCATCTGTAATAACAGGCCGAGAAGACTAGTATTACATAGAAGGGAAACAAAAATTATGTTTACATAAAAAAGAACGAGAAATTATTCAAAAAATAAAGTACAGTAGTTCGAAATTATTACAGACTGCCCTGACTACTCTGTGTGTAAAATTTGACGAAGAACTACCGAAAAGAATTGCAGATTGTTATTTTGTCTTCATACATTGATCATATTTTAATTTAAGCTTCTTAAGAAACAAGACAGACTCTTTAAATGAGTAAAAGGTCATATCTCATAGATTAAAAAAATATTGGCAACCTACTTACGATTATTCTTTAAGATGAATTTTGCTTTCTTATAGGAAAGTTTTTGTTTCATTCAATCATTCGAAATAAATAAGATTTTACAAAATAAATAAGATTTCAATAAATATATACTGTTATTCACTAATATATATCATTATTAAGTATCAAATATTTCTGAGGGGTTGAATGGTTTCTTTAACTTGCTTAAAACGCCTTAGCGAAACTATGTTTTTCTTTCTTTTTTTTGCAGACTGATCACAGAGCACATTGGTAATTTCTGTTTTAAAATTTATGATGGAAAGTGTATAAACATACAAATTAACAATCATAAACTTTTATGGCTCTTAAAGGCGAAATTTATTACACTTTACACGCAATTTCTTCTCATTTTTTAGAAAAATATACGCATGATATATAAGTAATTAATGGAAGTGTAACATGAAGCAGCGTACAAAATAATTGCCACCTATTTTCATGCAAAACTAATTTTGCTCCTGATTCTTTTAATTGTATCGTTCATCATTCAATTTAAATTTTATATCAATGAATTCCAAGAAATAATTTCGAAAAAGCAACTGAACGTGAAAGTATAAAGTGAAATTTCTAATCCAAGATTTGAAAACCGTGAAATGTGTTTACTTTCATGAGAAACAAGACAGACAAGCCAAAAATAGTTTAATTTAACATACAAAATTTTGCAAAAATAAAAAGCATTTTTATCTAATATTTTTGATAAGTACTCAAAATGCGCTTCTTATCATGAAGATGAACAGTTTTATTATGTAAGAGTTATTGATTGTGATGAAACTGTTTAAACTGTCAGAAATTTGTAAGTATTTCAAAATACATTATAACTGTATGGATGATTCCCTGTAATCATGACCATCCTTCATGTAAATATGTCATTACAAAGTTCATATCCTCTTCACAAGACAAAATTATTTTTAAAGTTTTGTCCTACATACCTACAAATTGAATAGTCATGTCCTGTCAATGTGAGTGTTTTGTTTTCTTTCATGGAAATTAGTAAAAAATTGTACAGACGACAGTCTTTATATAATGCAATAATTTGATAAAATAAAATAAAAGCGCCAGAAGATTCCCGCTGGACCAAAAGATTGACGCTGGATTCGAATGAACTAGTATCATCATGGAGAAACTCATACTTTTTACACAGTAAAATATAATTTGGAAGTTAATTTTTTCCTTTCTACTTAAAGTGGAAATTTTCAGAAGTGAAGATGTATTGAAAACTGAATGGAGGTACGACTAATTTATACATCAAATCAATATAAATCAGAATGCAGCATAAAGAAGGCAAAGTGTCTGGTCTTGTCAGCACACAGTTAGCAAAGCCGGCTTAAGGTTCTAAGCTTCAGACTACTTTCTTGACACGTTCGTGTAATCTTTAGATTATTTTTGGACCCAACGACAACACTTTTTGGAATTAGTGATTTTTCTTACCAACCGGCCGTTAGTATCCTTTTTTTCAAACACACACTTCCTTCTTTACGCTGTTTTCAATATTTCGGCTCCTACTGCAAGATGACGGATGAAAAATCTAGATAAGAAAAATGTGGTTCTCGAACTATAATTAGGTTGTGACTCCTAGTTTGGGATAGCAAAAATACTCATAGTGCTTGCTTTTGATGGATTTTTAGACATCTATAAGTAAAAGAAATACGTAAAGACATTTTTATTGGAAGCATAGCATCAATATTTTCTAATAAATATATCGAACTAAATTTCTTTCGTTAATTAATTAGTACTTCACTAGTTATTTAAGTACCTTAATTTTATAAGCACTTGAAGTAATGGAATTTTTAGTGCCTAGACGTTGCACTAACTTTTTTGAAGCGCAGAGCAGACATAGCACCTATTAACCTTATTAAAAATCATATAGTGTGTTCTTTAAATGAAACTCCTTTTGTTCAAGGGAGTTAATTTATGATTTTTTAACTTAATTAATTTTTCTTAGTTAATTTAAAATTATTTCAACTTAATTAATTTCAAATTTTGTTCTTTTTCAATTTAATTCGTTGAAACTGCCATTTTCCTTAATTTATGAGCATGAATGCGGTATGTATCCTAAGAGCCGAATGCGACCAAGCTGCAGTTTTCCAATCCTTGATATTTTTTCTCATATTCACTGATATTCTATACACATTCCAGTAACAGATGAAAAACCTTTAATGCAAATTTGTGCTCCATTCGAATAATTAGTTATCTTTTTACAACCTTTAATGCAAATTTGTGCTCCATTCGAATAATTAGTTATCTTCTTACAAGAAGAGCGTAGCGTGCTTCGTCGTAATTTAGATTGAGACATAACTATGCACTCACATTCATAGATATAAAAACTTCCCTTCCTTCTGACTTTTCTTTCCTCATACTAGGCACAGCTTCTTAATAAAGAAAAAGAAGGGGCCATCCATCATTCATCTGTCTCTCATACTACTATATGAGCTGTCTGTGTTGAATGTAGATGGGAGCTACGCATTTGAAATCGGCACTATGAGAGGAATTTAATGTATATATAGCTCATAATTTTGAGGTGAATAATTTCATTTTATTTTGCAAAGCTCATTTTTATCTTTGGCTCTTAATTATTACGTAATTATAAGACAGTTCACTCCCATACTACGTGGCAAATACATTACATTCTATCCTGCGGAAATCCTGCTGCGTGAGAAATTCTCTCATATAACTCGAATTATCATAAGTAATTGTTTTCAACAATCACTCAAAGTTGACTACTATATTTCTGTGAGAAACAAACCAATAACGTTTATGAAATTTTCCCATACCTTGTAACTGCTCGTAGACTCGTATTACTAACGAGCAAATTAAATTTAAATTCGACTTCTTTTAATTATTTGAAATATTGAAAGTGGTATCGCGCTATATGAAAGCCCTAATCGTAGTATCTTTGCCTCTTTATAAAAATTCGCATTGAAGGAGCTCGCATCTTGTGGGTTCTACTATCATTAACTCTACAAGAGGGCGGATAGGCTTTTTCCTTTTTGCACTTTAGCTACACAGTAGATAATTCGCTCCCTTAAAATTAGATTAGAAAATCACCAGATCCCAAGGATTCAGTTAGGTAAAAAAACAACTGTTTATTTACCTTAAAATGTAATTTCATAGAACTCACTGGTATTAGATCAAATCAGTTGACCGCTTGGAGGGTCGAGAATCACGATGACAGCTAAACTTTAGTGCCGCTGTGGCAGAGACTCGGCTTAGAAACCAGATTCCACCGATGATCTGGAGCATAAGCTGGCATGATGCAAGTCAATTCCATCCGGATGAAACGTCTTCTCGTTGATGTGGATTGGATGTTTTGAAGAAGGAGCACCACTCCGACCTTGGGGTACCAACCTTGTCGTCTGACCACGGTTCAAACTTGCAAAGATCGTCTCAAAAAGAAAACATCGTACAGCTTCAAAATATGATGTTAATTTACCTGGACTATTTAAGACAGATATAAATCAGAGAGAGAAGGATTAAACTAGAAACAGTCCATTGTTTTCTGACCACGGCTCAAAATTGCAAGGATCCTTTTTCCGAAAAAAACATCGTTATCTTCACAATAGGACGTTAATCTAACTAAAATAATCAAGACAGATACAAATCAGAGAAGGAGTGATTAAACTAGAAAGTCCATTTTAAAACCCTTAAGACTAAAACCATTATGTGTATTAGTAAAAACTTTTGGGAACAAAGAAACATAAAAAGGATTCTTACATGTGTTGAAATCAAGGTCCGTAACTCTTGTATTTGTTAGCAGATAGTGCTGATTTCACCTTGCCGTGTTTTCTTATCTGAACACCCTATGTGTGCTCTTTTCGCCCACTCTCTTTCTTTCTTTTTCTTCTCCCCCAATTCCCATTACTTCTTCCATTTGTCTTAAGACTGCGTCTGCCCTTATTTACTCCAAGAGAGTGATTCATTTCTATTTCTCTCTTAGGTGTGGGGGTGACTCTCTTAAGCCAATTCTATAGCGAAGATAAGATATTCCTCTCACGATCTAAATTCACTCGACTTACCTTGGCAAAGATCTCCGATTTTCAATTGTTCCTCTAGTTTCAAAATGTCCAGTTAATAAAAATTTAATTCTGCCACTACAATAATATGTCATTGCCCTCAGTTTTGGTTTCCCTATTAGAATATTACGTTATATTTCGTTGCATATTTCCGTATTAATGTTGCATATTTCCGAGCAATTAAATCATTAAAATTTATTTTTCTTTCAGTTTGCTCGTATGCGGTATTAAGAATGTCTTACTTTCCAATTTTATTAATGAAAGCATCGTTATGACCTCAAATAATATCTGAAATATGAAAAAATGTTTAATTCTTCTACCTCATGCACTAAATTTTTTATAAATAACTGCGCTGTATCGTGACCTAGTACTGTATTTAAATTTGACATGCTGTGTCATTATGACGTATGAATGAATTTTATTTCTATAAATATTTATAGATGCATTTAAAGATAAGATAAAAAATTAAGGTCTCGCTAAAATGACTATTAATAAATAATTCTCTCGATTATTTTAAGAACAGTTTACGTACTGTTCGTTATATTCTAACTACTATTTAAACATTAAATTAAAACTTTCTTGAGAATTCTGGCGTGCAGTGATGTAATATGCAGACTGATACTTATTCAGACAGAATTAACTAAAAATTGTATTTCTGTTTAAAGCTTTATTAAGCAGAATTTGATAAAATATTTTCTTTTCTTTGTTTCTTAGTATTTTAATAAAAACAGTTTCTATAACACATTTTTATTAGTGCACTAAAAAGCTAATTTTTTTCCTTTCTTTTCATTATTTTTTACTTTTTAGTCATTAATTTGTGACTCATCATTATTAATAATAAAGAAACTTGAAATAATATTTTTGAGATTCACTGCCAGGTGTCACCGCTTGTGTTGCATCAAGGTTTATTTAAATTAATCAATTAACTGTTAATAAAGTTCGGAAGATATTAAAATAGTGTATTGTAATTGAGCAAAATTAAATGTAGAAAATTTTCGTAGCTCTAGCACATCAAAAAGTGAGTGAAAAATCGGCTAAAATAATCCATCTTTACAAACATGAAAGAAGTCAAGTTAAATAAAAATGTGTAAAAAGGAAAAGAAAGGATCAATAAAGGATAGAAAAGATAAATAAAAATAAAATTTTCAGTTGTGATTGTTATTTTATTTTCATATATATCTAACAATAACAATAACAATGAAAATTAAGAATTCAAAGGATGATCCTATGAAGAATCGACATATTCACCGGCTACAAGAAGCTGGGAAATTCAGCTTAGCGGGATATTTTTCAGCAGGAATTCCTGAGTCCTGACATATACTGAAATCAGATACAAGCATCATGTTAAAAACCTAAGTTGTATTAGCCAAAGTCTTTAATTCTTCTACTTGATATTCTCCGCCATTTCAAATTCTCATGAAATGAGATAAAATAGTCATTTCTGTTGTATGTTCTTCAGTTTCAAAATCAAAAAAATTTAATTCTAAAATAACATCCTGTAGGTTTATCAAAAGCTTAATAACTATAGGTTTTAACTAAACTAAAAAACTTGGTATAATTTTACTCCAGCATTTTATCCCGGAAAAGAAAGTATTTCAGAGTTCATTGTAGTACATGCCTATGCCAGTAGGAAAAAAACACCAAAAAATGTTACAGAAATAATTTAAAGATTCGTTAATTTACAAGTGAGTGATAAATTTCCGTGAAAGAGGAAAACAAAAAAGGCTTCTCCAAAATTGCAATGGTTATTACAACTTTAGATTTAGAATTTGTCCTTATTTTGTAAATGTAAAGGAAAATCTATCTAAAGACTTACAGTTATTGCTCATCTTTCATCTTTCTTTTGGAAACTGAAAACAAGAATATAGGATTAAATGCAGAAACTAGCATTGCGTATCATTTCTTTGCATTTAACCCCAAATATTCAGCAAAGAAATACCCAATTCTATACCCACAGGTCATCGATCAATAGAATTCCATCAAGACAAAGTGATCAGTCACACATGCCAGGCTACTGAGGAATTTCTTGAAAACAAAAAGAAATGAAACAAGAAGGATGGCATCAAGGCTGAACCTTTGCATCCATACCTGATGACTCTTCTGTTGGGCTTTCTAAAACATTTTGTGCTTTTTAAATAATACAAACATCTCTATTCAAGCACAGAAGAAAAAGTATTGATACAATTTGGAAAATAGTGATAGAGATTTGAAATTAAACTCAAATAATACGATATTCATTGCTATTACAGAAAACCAAATATGAAGTGGTTGTAAAAAATAAAAACTATTTAACTGAAATACTTGAAATAGTATATTCTATGTAAAAATGTATATATATTTCTTCGGCATCGCTTTGATTGTAATATGATGTGAGAAAGAATACATCTGAAAGAATAAGCCAAAATATAGAATTCCAGGGATGAATGGAAAATAAGGTGCGATAGGAGTTCATTAGGAATCTTGGACTGGAAAGGAGCTCCAAACAAGAGAAATATATAAAAAAAATTCCATGAAACATTTTTTTTATAAAGAACCCTATTATTTAATACTCTGTTCTATCTCCAGAAGTGTTCAAATAAATCCAACTTTAATTAATCGCAATGTTGGAAGTGCAAATTAACTACTTAAAAGTGTAATTTTTGTACTATATTGTGACAAAATCGTCTTGTGTGTATACGTGAATACAGTCCAATAAGCAGGATTACAAAAATAAAGCTTTTTATTTTACAGGTATTCTAAGCAAAGAAATGAAACACAAGTATTAAAACAGCACTTGTAAAAATTCACAACAGAGATTACCATTAAATCTCAACACAGCACTCAAAGGTTTCCTATTAGCTCACCAGCTTGCTTGTAGATCAAGATCCAACTGACTCTTCTTGGCTTGAGAGCTTGCCTTTATACTTTTCAACAGGAAGTGACTTCATTATGTAGGAAGTGACGTAATCTCTAGAAAGTTCATGAAACCAGTAGAAATAGGTGGAAAGTTTGAGGTCGTTCTAGAAAATTCCCTTTGTCGCCAACTTTACCGCCAAGTCGCCAAAATGGTCGCCAAATTTGTCGCCAAGGTCGCCAAGTTTGTCGCCAAGTGTAGCATCTTAGGGAAATGACTTTATAGCTTTGTAACAATATAATTAGATGACACCACTCTGTTTGGGTGATGCGTTGTATTAATTCAGTTACAGACACTTGAGATGTTAATGGATTACGGGTCATTTTTGTATCGAATTATAACGTTTATACATTATTTAATTTTAGCTTATAAGTTTAAAAATGATATAATTCGATGCACGAATGGAGCTCGGGCAAAACTGTTAAAGGGTTAAAATACAAAATAGTTTCGCTCAGGCGAATGAATGCGTACTGAAGTTAATTTATCCATGAAAACCTGAGAAAATTTGAATCTGAAAATAATATATATATCTGGAGGAATAAATCAACAGAAATTCATTGATACTAAGTAGACAAGAACATAGGTATGCAACAAAAACACAGAAGACTGAGGTCTTAAGAACAATACAATGTTCCAAATGATCTATTCATGCTCGTGTTGTATTAATTTTTCTTTTAAAAATAGTTAAAATTTTTTATCAACCCATTTAATGACCGTTGTTACTTTCTTCTACCGCTTTCTAAAAGGGCTGCAGTAACCTGGTGGCAGAGACATGGCTTCGGACCAGAGGGTCACGGATTTGAGACCCCATTATCCACATTATGAGACATGTGTGTATGCGTGTCTGATGTACGCTAAAGCCGTCGAGATCAAATGTTTCTCCTCTGATGTCATTCTAAGGGGAACTTGCTCCAAACCCGATTTCACCATACATCCATTGAGTATGCGCGCGTGTTGCAGATTGTATCCGCCATAGCCAAACGTTCTTCAACTGGTGCGGTGCGGAAGCTTGGAGAGTGCGCGTCAGTTTAGGTGTCGCCTTCTTCGTCTGACCATTTCTCAAAATTTCGAAATCGGACCTCAAATAATTCAAGAGTAGATTCAAAACGGGACACTAATATAACAAGTCAACTATCAATTACTAAATGATCAAATGAACATACTTAAAAAAGTTACTTGCGCAGCTAACTGGCACTAAATATGAAATTTTCACAAAAGGAAATGAACACTAGACCAACAAGAAGTTTTAGATTGAATTAACTTCTCTGACAACGCTATTAACAGACCTCAGTAAGTGTAATCTGCCATTTTAATACGTTATTGGAGAGTTTGCCGAGAGAATTCAATGGAATATGCTGCTTTGTTCTCCAACTAAGCAGTTGCAATGGATGCATTGGTTCAGAGCTTTAGAAGTGCATTTATGTGTTATGATAAAAAAAGGAGTTAAAAGCAGTTATCTAGGAAATGCAGAGGTCTAAAATGGTTAATCACATTAGAAGTACGAGGATGGGCCCAAAAAAAGTTTACAAGGGTAATAAAAAGTTATTTATTAACATTGGACAGAAAACACAAAAGGGAATTAAAAGGCATACTTGCCAATCACTTTTCCACATAATCACCAAATATATTTAGGCATTTATCTGAACGTAGGACCAACTTGCTTAACAAGCTTGGAAGAAATCACGTCCTGTCCATTGAGCCAGTTCTCGGCAACTGTTTTCGCATCACTCTCTGAAGAGAACCTTGTTTCAAATAAATGTTCCATCAATTTCGGAACATGGAAATAATAATTAGGCCATCGTGAGGTTATCCGACGCAAACGCCTTAGCATGTTGAATGATGGTGTCATCCTCCTGCATGACAATACCCATACTGCTCCCAAGACTCAAGAATTGCTGCGAAAGTTCAAGTGGGAAGTCTGCAGCCACTTCCCTACAGGCCAGATTCGGCATTCATTCTGGGTCCCAAACACTTATCTGGAAGAAGGTTCTCTTCAGAGAGTGATGTGAAAACAGTTACCAAGAAATGAATCAATGGACAGGACGTGATTTCCGTCAAGTCGGGTTAAACAAGTTGGTCCTGCGTTCAGATAAATGCCTAAATGGATTTGGTGATTATGTGGAAAAGTGATCGGCAAGTGTGCCTCTTAGTTCCCTTTGGTATTTTCTGTACAACGTTAATAAATAATTTTTATCACCCTTGTAAACATTCTCGTATGTCGGGGCTCTGCTTCTTTCGAATAGTAAAGATATTGTTACAAAAGTAGGGAGACTCCCTTCCTTACCTACATTAGGCAGCACTATCTACCCCTAGCAACTGTCCGTTCGAGGAAGGTGGACTCAGTGGCTTTGCCATCAGGTCAGCTTTTAATTTTAAAAAGGCAATAAAATTTAGAAATTCCAACTATAATACATTCAAGTTGGATAAATTTTTACAATAATGATACCAACCACACAAATGCAGGATTTAAAATAAGCCCTGGTGTAGGAGTTTCATAAAAGCGTGACCGATTTCGGCTTTTCATTTTACATAAAAGAGAGTAGATTATTATATTGAATTTAAAAGACTTGTAATGGAAACTGTCGTGATTAAGTATTTCTAAAACAGGATATTGGATTAATTCCATTTAATCCTGATCATTTAGTCAAAATAAATGCATTTTGTTTCATTAATGAAATGTTGTATAGAGTTTTCTTGGATTGGGAATTTATCAAAATTAATTAAGCTCTGATATAGTTATTGTATTCTGGTTGTTAAAATTTTTTTTAACTATTAATGGTATTCAAATGCTTTAAAAAAACGAAATTAAAGGCGAAAATAAATATAAGATAATGTCTTTTTCTTTTCTCAACTTCAAGCTGGAGGTCGTCTGGAGTGGGTCATTCATCCTTCCACCGTGGGTGTTGCCCCCCCCCTCCCCCGGACGCATATTTACAAACCCTACCCTGATAGAACTGAGGCAGGAAATCAGCCAATATTATTGGCTACGAGGGGCAGTGACGTCATTTTCAGCTCTCGCACGTAGCGTACGGCAATCATTACAAAACAAGAGTCGACTAAATAAAATTGCGACGTAGGTACTTACTGTAGATCAAAATTCGCGAAGTCCAAGCAACGGAAACATAAACTAATTCAAAGTCCGCATTCAATGGCTTGTTTTGTTATAATTTCCGTACGAGAGCAAAGAATGACGTCATCGGCTCTGGGAGAAGCGAGCCAATCATATTGCCCGATTTCTTGCCTCAGTTCTATCAGGGTAGGGTTTGTAAATATGCCCCCCGGACAGAGCAGAAAAGGGAAGGCTTGCTATATGCGTAGAGGGACCCCCTTGGGAACTGTTTTCTGGAATGTGTTTGTCGTTGGTTTTTAGGGTTGCAATATTAATTGCAACACACAACACGTAGATTGGCAAAAATTTTGGTTTTTGAGCCACCAAAGAGGGGTGTTTTTAAAAAATAGGAACTTGGGGCAGAGAGAGCGTTTTTGGCATTAAAAGAAGGAGGATGCCGTAAAAAGCTGTAGGGGTTTTCTCTGAGGCTTTGCCGACCTCGAAGAATCGGGAATGAGTAAAAACAGGGACTTGCGTGTGTGTGCCAGCCTTTAAGGATTTTCGGAAGGCGTTTTTTTCTTTGACAACCTTAGTGATGGGAAGATTGGCCTTTGGAGGAGTTTTCGCCTGACGGAGCCCTTGACCGTATAAGCTGTTAGGATGCGTGAGATGGAAAGTGGACGTAAATCTTAAGCTGAGGTATTTTTTTTTTTTTTTTGACGCCGGCGTCCAGCCTCGATATTCTGATGTCGGCCTCAGATCCATTGTACCGGAATGCTTATCTACAATTCAAGTTGATGAAGAGGACCGTTGTCTTCCCCGTTGGATCCCCCTTTGAACCGATAAGATGTCAGATCCTTGTGATTCCTCGTCGTGCCGCTGTGGGTTGGCCGAAAGTGTTCCAATAGCATATAAATCTCCATACCCAGGACATAATTGGGACCAAAATCCGGGACTGACTGCAGCTTCGGGCAACCAAATCTACTCAGTTAAGTTTTTATTTTTGTATTAATTTTACTTAATTGTAATGAAATAGGGACTACACACCAATTATAATTTGAGGGATGTCAGTTGATTACCAAAATTATTATTATGTAAAATGAGATCATGAAATATGATGTTGCAGTGTCGAAATTTTAATCTGATACATCATCTTTAATAACCATATCCCTTTTATTGTCCAACTCTTATTGAAGACATGTTGTTATGGATAATTTTGAAAGAATTGCTTGTCTGAAGTAAATAATAGGCTGTGTAAATTGCATGTCTCGCTAATTGATATTAAATCAAGTAGGATTCAAGAATGTGCTTGAAGGAAGATAATAGTATTCGATTAATATATAGATTTAAATTTATACATGTGGATTTGACTTGGTGATATAATTGAAATTAATTGGTTCTTATTGCAGTTTAATCAAAAGTTTAAATGATTTGCAATGATTTTCTATACGCTCCTAATTCATTGAAGATATAACCGTTAATAGAGCAGAACATATTGATAATGCAAATCCTGAGAAATTGAAATACATGTGACATGAATTTAATAGGGGATCAATTTAATGATGACTGATGTGTGTAAAAAACTTCTTAAAATATCTTTACCTTATAATGAGATGATTGAGATGTGAAAACAACATTTTCATATATATATATTAAATTACTTTTAAAAGTCTGATTACTTTTTGTTACATGACATGTATGTTTTAAGTAGTTAAATATAAAAAAAAAGGATTATTGATAGGCATAAAATCTAGTCATAAAAATTTTAAGGATAGGATAAATAATAATAAATTAAGATTATTGGTTGGTGGCCACTATTTAAAAATTCTTTTATATGAGCATGATATTAATGAGATAAAATTAAATTGAATTAATGCTGAGGATGCAGTAGAGTTAATTAAATTTTGAATGTGGATGAGGTGTTGAATTAATATTCATTTCTCTTATATAATCTGGGTCGACCCTAAATGTATAATTATGCTTGTTGTGTTTTATTATAATTTTTTTATTATGTTCATTATTTTATGTGTTTTTTTTGTCATTGTGCATATGTAGTAATAATTCTGATTTTTATTCAATAAGATTAGGATATGTGAAGTATGTTGTATAATGGTGGAGTTATTTTTTTATATAAATAAATGTCATTAGTTTGAAGTATTTTCGTCTCTGATTTATTTGCCACCCCTATGACAGTGATCTAAAATTTTTATAATAAAAAGACACAACGCAAACTAAAGTTCTTTATGAATTGTTTTGGTGTTGAATTTGGTGAATATTTTAATGTTTAATTAAGAACTCAAATTAAATTGAAGTTATGCTAAATTGTGACTAAAAATGAATTAATTATTTGTTTGATCAAATGCTATTATGCTTGCCTTGCTCATGTAAATAAATATGATTTAAAATCTAAGATGCTATGAATCTAAAGGTAAGTAAATTGAGTATTGTTGTTATGAGTCATCTGAATACTGAGAGTAAGAAGGTATAATTAGTAGAAAAATTAAAAAGTTTATAGTTTTATAGTATTTAAAAGTTCATAAATTTAACTTCTAATTATAATTACATTATAAAAAGACTAGTTAAATTAAATTAAAAATCTTTACAACATAAAATGTAAATAAATTAAATATAAATCTTTACGACAGAAATATGTTGTTAGTGTTCATTTTATCCTGAGAAAATGTGGTTTTGGCTAAAAAAAGATATTAGGTAATATCATGGAGAAGAGAGGGGTGATTAGTTCTTTGAGAATTTAAGTTAATTTTAGAATTTCTTTTGTACTTAACATTACAAAATTTTTACACAAAGCGAAAATCTAACCACTATACACTTAGAAGGTCGTTGTTTGGCTTATAAATTCTCTTGTCTGCTAAATATTATGTTCGGTTATCAAATGCCAGGAATGCGAAAAAAAAAGATAAATTTTTAATCAGATGTTGTTTGAATTGAGCCTTAAAGGTTGTTAATAAATTAAGATTGTGTGGTGCTGTATAGGAAAGCTAAAAGGCTATTTAGCCATAAATTAACAACTACACGACATAAAAATATAAACTCAAGTCTCAGAATTTTTTTTTTTTTGCTGTTCATAAACGTAGTCTTAGCAAACCAAAGCTATTTATTTACATATACTATCATTCGATACAGAATATGTCGTGGAAAGAAACATACAAAATACTCAGTCGAATTTTAAGAGATAGGACAAAGCAAACATCCTACCACACTCGGCAGACATTTTTTTTATTTCCAATGGCAGGGCAAAAAAAAAGTTTACAAAAGAACGCGTAACAAAAACAGAAGACCGAAGTAATTGCCCCAAAAGCGCTCTCGCTTCCCCATGTCTCGACACCTCCGTAAGTCCTTGAAGAGCCCCACATCGGAGCAGGTGGTCCCTTTCCATTACTTCTTCAGAATCGCATAGAGGGCAAAAAGGTTCGGTAGAAATGCCTAAGCGGTGCAGATGGGCGGCAAGGCAATCGTGTCCAGTGGTCAGACGAAAGGCTGCAACTGCATCACGTCTAGGTTTGTCAGGTATAGAAGGAGGGCTAACCCTCCTCCAACTTTTTAGAGCTGTACGAGTCTGAAGATCCCGCAAGGAATGAGATGTACACAATTTTTTCAGAAACAGTTTAATCTTCCAATAAGAAGTAGCTGTATTTGGATGGTGTAGTAAGTTAGTACCTTTTCTTGCTAGGAAGTTCGCTTGTTCATTACCCCAAAGACCACAATTGCCAGGCACCTATTGAAGAATGATTCGTTTTCCCTTTAGGGTTAGATTCAAAAGTTCTTGGCAGTAGGAAATCTCAGGTGTCAATGGGAGTTCGAACGAGCTAATTGATTGAATGGCTGCCTGAGAGTCAGAGAGGAGGACTGCATTTTCAAATTTGTGATGGATTGCCAGTAATTGCTTTAATGCTATATGCAGGGCTACCACTTCACCATCAAAGGCGGTTCTGATAAAGCCCGCAGGGGCATAAAAAGAAAAGAGGTCCGAAAAGACACTAGCCCCTACATTAAAGTGGCAGTCAAACTGAGAACTATCATTAAAAATATGCAGCCAATCAGTAGCTGGATATCTGGTCGCAATGGTCTCCAGGGCAAGACTTCTCAGGATACTTGGTGCAACATCTCTTTTTTCATGGATGGTTTCCACTAGATCCAACTTTACATCGACATTAATCCCCTCCAAAGGGTTTCTAGGTTTCAACAGAGGTTGTATATCACCTGGAATCGTAAGATCTTTCCTAATGTCGAGGACTTTCTGGATAAAACCATTCTGAGTTTTAAGTTGTCTAGGCTTGATTATATATTCCCACTCGATCCTCGGCACACTCGGCAGACATTATTCTCTTCAAATAAACAGTACCCTAAACTTTTCGTACTATTTATTTTTCAATTCTTCTTTTTCCCCATTTTTTTTTCTCAATTGTACCTCTAGTTTTTATTGTTATTACACCACACCAATACTAGCGTTACTACAGAATCATCCATATTCAAATCTGATTTTAAAGTTTTATAATCTTCATTATGTAGGAGAAGAAGAGAACCATAATATGCTTATCATAGATTTTGGCAAAGATTATTCTTTTTAAACGCTCTTGCTGAAAGTGAAATGTTTCATGCTTGTAAAGTTGGAATTTTGTAATCGATTTTACACTCACTTCCTGATTTTCTAGAGTTTTGAAATTTTGTACAGTTATTTTTTACCGATGACCATACAATATTTTAATAATTTTGGAACTCTTAATAATAAATTAATATATTAATTTAACTAAATAATGATTTCATACAAGTGGCGCCATCTAGTAGTCAGTTTGAGAATATTAATTATTAGATTCCATAATATTTCTGACCATTAATTATGAAATCTATTAAAAACTAAAAAGTAATAAACAAAATAAAAAAGTTTTGGACACATTTTTTTTATTAGTGTAGTAAAAAGTAGGAAATTACCTTTTTTCAATGGAAAGCAAGCACCATTATAAAGAAAGTAAACCACAATGAATATCGCAAGAAAAAAATTCCTGGACATTCATTAAAAGTTAAAATATATTATAAATGTGATCAAAATTCTAATTTACTTAGAGTGTTTCTATCAGAATTTCAGGCTTTTACGTTTTTATTTTCGCATCCATATTTTTGATAAAATAAATTAAGGTGGGAAATTGAGAATAGTAGAAGAGGATAAGAATTAAAATGTTTATTCTTAATGCGATAATAATGCTATTACTAATGGCAATTAGAATGTTGAATATTCTAGCAGGGGATTAAGTATATAAATTATGTGCGAAGTAGAATATTTATTCAATGAAATCAAGTATATTTATAGAAGGTAATTTTTCAAGATGAAATCTTATAAAATTATTTAGAATATGGATGTAAACTACAAAATAGTCTCCCGAATTGGTTTGCACACGCCGTTGCAACGGCAAAGCGACCGGATTCGATTCCCGGATACTTGCCAACGATTTGTTTTTGGGTGGAGACACGAGCTCAAGGCTCTCATCCTCTGGTGTATTGCTGTTTTTATTCCACTGGACTCAAAAATTTTGATCTACACGTAAATGAAATTACCGGATACAATGGCGTAGCGACCGGGGACATAGATGCCATGGGCACCAGTCTCAGGGGGTGCCATGGGGACAAAACATTAGTGCGTTCATGTCACTTTTTGAAGTGAAATGCCATGAATGGGGAAAAAAAATAATGCCATTCCCCGGGCACCATTGCTAAACCTCTGATGACGACTGTGGGCGAAAAAATCATATTATGCCTTAGGCTCCAGTTACCCTCTTTACGCCACTGCCAGGATAAGGCTTGGGTGTTTTATGAAAGTCCGATTTCTGCCGTCAGATAGATCGAAAAAGGAAAGCGGCGCTGCCTTGGTGATTATTATTATTTAGGGGGGGGTGAATAAATTAAAGACTAAAAACTAGAAAACAATAAATATAAAAAATTTACAAAACTTTTTTATTAGTGAATTAGAAAGGTAAAACAATATTTTTTTCAAAATACGGAGGTCAGAGGAAAAGTCCAAAAAGCTCGAGTCGCAGGAAACTATAGGAGAAGGAAATAAAACTACAAAGGATATTATAAGAAACAAAAAATTCTTAAACATTCACTATACAAAAATTAAAATCTACACTTTTAAAAGGCAATATTTGTGTGTGTGTGCGCGATGTCCAGACGAATCCTATCTAATCTCTACTTACAGCCATGAAATTTGGCACACAGGTAGTCGTAATGGCGACTCAATGTACCTCGAAGCCCGAATTTTAAAAGTTAATCTAGAAATTTTTTTATTTAATGTTTTGTGTTGTTTTGGGTCATTTTCGGGACGTTTACGGCTTTAGTGTCTATTTTAATGATAGTTGAAAAACAATCAATATACCATCGGATAGAACAAACAATTTTCGTTCTAATGAAGTTTGTTTTGAATTTCTAACATAATTCACTGAATTTTGAGAAATTTTTAAATAATAGTCACTTTTATGGTAATTTTTGATGAGGATTGTTTCAAATCCTCGTATCTGACGTTCTAACAACTCTATAATTTTCATTTTTTGCAGCATATAGCTGGAACGTTTCTGTCGAATTTAAAACAAGAACAGTTAAAACATCTTATTCCGTTTTTTTAATTAATTTTTCCGAGATCAGTTCAAACAATTTTTTTGCTAACGAGATTTGACTGCGAGAGTTTCTCCGGACGATCCCAGAATGCATTGTTGCAATTTCATTGGCTGGTGCGTGACCTTCCTCGCAGAAGGTGATGTAATATGCTTTCATTCCCAACATGCATTTCTGCAATCCGATTCCTTCTGGTGAAGTCATTACATTCGCATCATTGTGGAAAGGAAAAAGAAGCGGGAAAACTCAATAATATAAACATTTCTGTTCTGATTTCGCTTTCAAAACTTTCATTTATGTAATTGTATGTGGGATTTTTTCCCATTTTGTTGAAGTCCTGACTCCACGGTCAACGCCGTACACGTACTGCTATCAGCAGTGTGTTAACATGTTTCTTTGTCTCGCATATTTTGCTTGCTGTCTAATAATGATTTTCACGTTTCAATTTTTTAATATTGTTTTGGATCAACGTACTCTGTACTGTTTTCCTACCGTTCCAATGTCATCACCGCAATGAAAAATAAACGGGAAAATCAAGAATGTGTATATTTTCTTTTGATTTTGTTTTCAAAGCTTTTTCGTGTCATTGTGGGCATTTTTTTTCGCATTTTGTTGAAGTCCTGATTCCACGGGCAACGCCTTGCGCGTACTGCTAGTACATTATGAAGATGACTGCAATTCCAATTTACTTAGAGCAGTTCTATCTGCACTTCATGCGTTTGAGATTTTTGCTTTGACATCCAGATCTTAGATAAAACAATATTTTTTCCTTTTTAACACTATAATAAAAGTAGTTTTTTATAAAAACGTTTTTATTTTATTAATTTTCAATCATTTTTGCGGATATATCGGGAATTTTTAAGAACTCGATGCGACTGGATAACTGGAAATTTTATTACAGAGTCCTCCAGCTGGCTTAATCTGCCATCGTAAGAATTCTCATATTATTTATTGCACATTTGCTCTTATCATTGAAGAAATTAATTAAGAAATTTTATGACAGTTGTCCGAATTACTTCATAATCACTTTATATCTTTCATCAATAAATTAAATTAAAATAATCGATTTATAATTTTTCCGTGTCAAAATTCAAGCCATTGCATTCAGAACAAATCTATTTCAAACAATCACGCAAATTCTTCTGTTTTTTCACTTTTTCCGCATAAAGTATAATTACTCTTCTTGTTCAAAAAATTAGCATTAAGTCCAAGAAACTATCCTTTTTTTCTATCATCAATTCTTCACAAGTAATCTTCAATAACCAAACGGAATTTCTTCAAGCGAGATTCGAAACCGACTAATTCTAGCGTACAAAAGTATTGGAGTGGTTAAAGCTATTCTTAACGCTAGTCTAGAGGCTATTTCTTCATTCTTAATAAGAATTTATACCCATGAAGAGAAAACGAAGACTTGGGACCAAATAAATTATTGTCTCGCATTCAAAGAAAGTCTTCAGACATTTAAAAAAGAAAGGTGCAACGATTTGAAAGATCCGTCTGCAAACAGGATTAACTCAAGTTTCCAAGCGAGCTGTACATCGTTATGCTAAGATGTCATCGTTTTAATTTAAGAAGAGAAGACGCCGTCTTAAGTAGTGAAAAACGCACATACTTAATCGCTTCGCTTGAGCTAAAGAATTACTGTCATCGATGACAGAATTTTGTTCTATTGTTCTATCGAATGAGATAACTTTATTTTTGATTGCTCTGATTACTATCATTATTATTTTTATTTTCTTAAAAAGATAGGAGCTGCATTCAGTTCGAAAGCAAGAGAGCGGAAGTTTGATTAATGTTGTTCGTTGTTGGCTTTTCGAGGAAGTTCATGGTTGGTAATATTGAACGGGAGACAAACAATGTAGGTTATGATTATACGAGTATGTTGGGAAACCGAGTTCTCTCATTAGACTCTGATGTAACTGTAAACAATCCTGCAAAGCTGTAATCCATATCCGTGGAATTATGAGAAACAGATTACAAGTACAAGAAACTATGAGACTTTAATCTCTTAAAAATCTTTAGCTTTGAAGTTGTGGCTGTGGCGGCTCGTTCATTGCGACTGTAATGCTGCGGAATTCCTTGTGGTTATTTGAGAAGCGTATTCATTTATTTATTTTGAAAATTTTACGATTTTTCCTAATTAAAACTTCACATTCTTGAGAAAATATAGAAAATGCTATTTGTTAATCGCATCTTGTTTCAGCTGTCATGATGTGAAAGCCGATTGTTTATCCTCGAAGTATCAAGGCGAATGTAAAAATATATATATTAAAAAAAAAGGACTGCAAGACTATCGGGACTTTAGGGCAGGCAGCTCATCCCTGATCATACGGAAAACCGCAAAATGGCACTCCTCCGGTTTCTGTTTACTTTCTCTCTACCTAAATGACCCCTTATTTAAAAAAAAATCCTATCTATGGCTCAGGATGGTCAAGTGTGGATTTTGAGGGAATAAAATCAATATTATTACCACCACCTCGTTTTTTAATTATCATTTATTTTTAATATTCCCTCGAAAAACACACTTTCGGCTTAGTATTTGCTGTTAAAATCTTTTCTCTGATTCTCTTGTTCTTGATCAGTCATTCTGATAAATTGTTTACATATGGAAAAATACACATATTTTGGAGTAACTTTTACACCATATCTCAGTGTGGATAGGGATAATGATTTAATTACGCCTACGAAATTGTATTGTCGATGTACTCGCTCAAATGTGATTTTCTTTCACTATAATTAAATTCAATTGACAACAAATTATTATTCATTTAATAGTATTAAAATGTAGAAAATTGAAGCTCTGACATTGTTAGCATACATTTCCTTTTATTCAGAGTTATCAACACCTGTTTGGAGACACGGTGTATTTCGTCCCATGAGAAATGCTTTTCTAGCACCAACTGCTTCAGAGTTGACGAAACGCCACTGCATATTGGAAATATTTCCACAATTAATGTCTGAACTGATCTGCATAGTAAAGGAAATGAATTTTGAGAAAGATTATAGGAATCTTGACACGAACTTTTGAAAGTGTTTGATTCTGTTTTGAGCAAATAATGACAATTGAAAACTCGGGATATATTTGTATCTATGTTAAGCGGAATTTCATATTTAATCCATGCCCATAAATAAAAAACTTGGTACAAAGACTTGTTTTTCATACTTCGTTAGTAGGCTTTCTTTTTACTGTTTTGGCAGATGTAATAATAGTAGTAAGCAGAGTCGTGATGTATTATTTCTGTATAAAATTTTAATTTTCAATTTGAACATTTTTTGCTGCCTACCTTCCTGTCTAAGAAAATGCAAAATAATATTTTTATATATTTAAATTCTTATTGTAAAATTACATAGCAAAACGGGGTTCTATATTATTTCCTGCAATCACATTTATATAATTAGATACATTCTGAAATGTACGCACTGTACCAGTGATAGGGAATAAAAATAATATTTATACTGAATATGTACTGATGAAAGAAATTAAAGTAATAAATTAGAAAAAAATATCAAAGGAATAAAATGAACAGTTTAAATAATTTTTAAAGAAAATTATTAATAGATTTTAAATGGGAAAAATTTCCAAAGTTGTCGATAGTGTTTTGAATTCCAATAAATTCATGACAAAATATTTATTCACAAGTATTTACAAGTCAATAATTAGATATCATTAAATAAATTTCATTCATAAGCTTATGAAGAGTCTTTCATCGCACATAATTCAAAGCTCGTCAATGTTTCGGCTTATCGATCTTCATTTTCTTTCAGGTCAATGCATTTACTATTTGTTCAGAAAAAAAATTGGGGGCGTTGATCTTTTCTCAAGAAGTATGATAAAAGAAAAAAGGAACTGAGTGTCTTTCACACGTTTTTCCATTTTACACAGACATATATCTAGTATATATTAAAATTACTTTATAATAAACAAACTAAATTATCAAAATGATATACAGAGCATTTGTTTCCCACTAATTTTTAATATAAGTTTATCGAAACTTCCGCAGGCTTTCCAGAATCAAGTCAGAATAAATTACGAATAGATAAAAAGTATAATTTTTTGACATAACTGCACTCGACAGTGATTGTATCGTAACTAGAGCGGTGATTTGGTTTTCAAGAGAGGCCTGGTGTTGACACATCAATTGACACCGAAAATTGCCAGTTCTGCTACTTTATTTGAAAACTGACGTTTGATCGACACAAAAAATAAAAGTGAAATAAAATTTAAGACATCCGCCTGCTCCGAATATTCCAGTTTTGAAAATTATTACTGAGCCAATTATAAAATGAACACAAGCAGCGTTTTCAAACGTTTTCGTGCTCTATCCTTCTTCATAGCAGAATCGATAAAACGTTTCAAAAGATAGAAGGATATATTTTGAAATGAATGAATGATTCGACCTTAGGTATTTCAAAATTTCCTTTTCCAAACTATATAATGTATAATTAGTTTTAAATGGAACTTTTTTAAATATTTTCGTACACCACTTTTTTAGTAGTTTTAAAGTAAATTCTAGTTCTCTTTGGTTTGGTTTCGTGGTCGAAGAACAGAGAAATTTTGAGTTTCGATTTTGCAGAATATCCACAGTTGACGTGTCAACACTATTCTTTTCAAGGAGCAAATAATATAACCTATCAAAGATGGCAATTATTTTAACAACTAGAAAATACTCCATAAGCATTCTTTTTCAGTGCAATTAATAGTTTTCGGATCTCTTATTTAATAAGCTTCAATGCTATTTAATCCATATATTTGATAATATATTGATTATCTGGACAATAAGTTGTTAAATGACCACATTTAATTTCACTCTCATGCACTTTTATATATATATCCTACGTTCCATATTCATATAAAAAAGGATGGTAGTTTCATCACCATCAATTTGTAAAGAAATCGTTTGTGCAATAAAGGTGTTTTTTAGTCGATATAGTACACGAATATTTTAAAAATCTGGTGTTGCAGAAATATTATCATCCTTATCCGAAATTCGAATAATCATTCCTCTTTCAGAGTCGAGTATATTTTACTTGTGATAACAAAAGTTGGTAAGTTTTAACTACGAGGGTTTTTTTTTCAACCTCCGATTGAACCTTAAAATTGACAGACAGGTGGTAGAATGTTGGGATGCGCGGTGGGCGATTACGCATGTCTCTAACTATAACATCTGCTACTGCTGACGTCAGCTCGCAATTTTCAGCTGAGCTGTCGGTATGTAAACATGGCTAGTAGAACTGATGCTCCCGCCAAGTGCAAGTTGCGTAGTGTTATTCGCGTTCTTCAGGCAGAAGGTTGGTTTTTGGAAAACGATCAATGCAGTTGTTTCTTGTCACGCTTTAAGAGACTGAGAAGAGACATTCTGACTTCTGGAGTTGTCCTCAATCATGACAACTCTCGCTCTTACAGTGCTGTTGTAACCCAGCAGCTTCTGGAGCAGTTTAAATGCGACGTGTCTATCACCCGACTTAGCCACGAGTGATTTTCATCTCTTCCCTGGATTGAAGAACTGGCTAGGACGCCAAAACCTCCAGAAAAACGAGGAGATTCGAAACAAAGTTAAAGCGAAATCATTGGCGACAACGTTCTTCGAAGAGGGGATCGGAAACCTGGTCTACCGATACGACAAATACCTGAATCTTCACGGCCATTATGTGGAAAAATGCCATGTTTGAACATAAGTTTTGGCAATAAAGTCATTTTGTCTTCTATTTTTGTCTTTTTTTATGGTCCATCGAAGGTGGAGAAAAAAAACGACTCTCGTATATAGCTAGCCTTATCTCAACATATACATTCATCAAGTATGATTTACTACTCATTCTTTAATTTTAGTAACTACGCACTTCTGATCTGAAAACTAACGAAATGTAGTGACAAAGTGTTTCGATCGTACAATATATTGAAGCGGTTCATTGAAACAAATTTCACAGTGCTTTTTCAGTTTTCAAAAAGAAAAAAGTTCCGGCCTTTTCACTTTGTGTTGTAGTAAAAAGAAATAAAAAAATCTCAATAACAGGCTAAACGAACAATTTGGGTGTTTGGTGTCTAGTGATTGATGCCTGAGATCTGTTCTTCACTCCAGAGGAAGAAAACATCCCAACAATTGAAAAAGGAAGCTGTAATAATTGCTTAAATTGTCAAATGCAACAATACAACAAAACAATAAAAGAATACCCGTGCTGTTTATAAAAAAGTTGTGCCTATATGATAATAATTCTCTGATGCATTTCCATATCCATTTGAAATAAGAAAGAAAGTTGCAAATAAAATATTCATTATGTTGAACAGCTAAATGAACAGCATTCATTTTAAATTCTATAGGTACAAACGGGAGCATCCAAATTTTGAATCGCAATTAATGCACTTTCATTTTTTATACGCATGTCAGTTTTCGTGATCTCTGTTCAACACGAGACAATAAATGAAATATATAAAGCCTTTCAATGATACCTAAAAGTTTGCAAACGAATAGTTTAGAGTTGCACAGGAATAAAAAAATACTGCAGTTTTTATTTCTATCTGTATCTTAATTTTAGAAAGAAACAAGTTATAACTGCTCTTCAGATTAAAAGCTGCTTACTTTACCATTTAACGAGAAAGTTCAATCTACGCCCTTATATATTTATAGTCACAAAAATCCCATGATCCAAACAACAAACGATTTCAAGCTTGTTATTAGCTTACTCATTTGACGATAAAGTTCAATCTACTTTGCTACATATTTATGGCCTCAGAAATCGCATGATCTAAACAACAAACGATTACAAGCTTGTTATTAACGAGATAAAATGAAATTAAGAAACGGTTTGAAAACAATATCTTCTCTTCCCAACTGACTAAATCACCCCTTTAATGAATTAGAAGTTGATTTACGAATACTTAGCATAATTTATTCGGTGGGGACGGAATTACAATTCAGATTCCGAAATTATTGATTCATCAGCGCTGGCTTGTTTTCCTTCTCTCAGCTGATTTTCCGCCTTGGTTTCTTCATCCGATCTCTTCGTGCCCGCTCCTAATCTTCATGCCATAATGAGCAAGGGAAAATACATGATTAATGGAAAAAAATACGTTTTGCTAAAGGTTTCAGTTAAGTTCTCCAATTCGCCAACTTTTGTTTCTGGAGTTTCCTATTTTAGTAAATTAATTGGTGCGTTGGGATCCTCTGGTGAAGAGCTTCTTGTTCTGACAAAGAGAATATCAGTTCAATCAGGAAAATCTATTTTTACACTTCCATCTTTTCCTTAAGGGTTGTACAAATGCTCTACCAGTAGAATTTTTTTTCTGCGTACGGGTTAGAGCAGATTTTTTAGAGAATATTTTTTTCTTCTCACGGATTCGTATAGATGTTTTTCTAGTAGAATTTTTTTCACCGTACTGGATTGTACAGATACTGTACCGATGAGCCATCAGGATTTCACCCGGACACCGAATTAATCTGTTTGTCTTATCATAACTCCGTAAGTAGTTTTAAATATATTCTATTACTTTATTTTTACTATTTCAGTAAATTAATTGGACCCTGTGTTTAAGAGCTTCTTGTTCTGACAAAAAAAACTTGATTTCTGTCAAGAAAACCTTTGTCTTAAAGTTATGCTTTGCAACAAAAAATATTATGAGGTATTGTCTGTTTTCACGCTTCCATCTTTTCCTTACGAGCGGCACAAATGCCGTACCAGTATAATTTTTTTCTGCGTACGGGTTAGTATAGATTATTTAGCAGAAGATTATTTTTCTTGTCGCTGATTGGTACAGGTGTTTTAGCAGTAGAATTCTTTTCTGCGTGATTATTGGTTGAGATTCTGTAACAATATGCTATTAGGCTTTCACTTCCCTCCCCGAACTAATCTGTATATCTTCTTATAACTCTGTGGGTAGTTTTACATCAAAGCACTATTTTAACTCCCAAAGTGCGATCATTCATTGCTGTTGAGGAAAAATAGGATAGATAGTCATTCAGGCAGTCGAACAGAATTGCAGATTTTATATTTAAAATAATCAAAGCCTTTCATTGTTTTTCTCTAAAATCTCCTTCTTAAAAGGATATTCTGATATTGTATTATGTCGTAATTTAAATGTTCAAGACTTAAGTTGTCCACAGATTTTCCCGTATTTAGTTTCATTTATTTTTCGCTGTATCCTTTGTCTTATGTAAAACTTTTCTGTGCAGTTTTAATGATGGTAGAGTAAGAAAAGAAGATTGAAATTTGGATGCGAGCAGTGGCTTGTAAGACTAAGAAGGCTGGTTTATTCAGAAACAACCCAGTCCAAATTTCTGACTAAATTCCCTTCCCAAATATTTATTGGCTTCCTTTAATGAAATTCAAGAAAAAAATAACTTCGTTAGCACGTTAACTGCCATGTGAGATGCATTTATTTCACGCTCAATAACTGAACTAACCAATTAACTTTAATGTGGCAGTAAATGTGTTAATAGAGTGTTCTTCATTAAAAACTTATCAGGGTATCTTTTCTCGAGTGAAGTATTGGAATTTCATTGAGTGTCTTGCGACGATTTTGTTAAGAAGTTAATATTCATTGAAGCACTCAATTCTAGCATAGAGACAATGTGAACAATATGATGGATGTTTCCCAGTCTAATTGAATGGAATTATTGTATACCAAGAATGCCATAAATTTGATTTGACAAATTATTATTCTCTGTTGAAGCAATATATCTCGGACAGAATTTGAAATTTTAATAATTGAATAGAGCTGCCTGTAAATCAGGAATTATATAGAATCAGCGATATTTGCTAATATAATTTCGTAAATTCTATCAAATTCAGGATGTAAAATCAATTAATTGATGTAAAGAATCACTCGGAATATTTCAATACCATTACTCCATCAGAATCATGTAAGAACATTAAATTCTATTTCATTGTTCACAGATTTGTTTTATATAGAAATACAGCCTGTTTAAAAAAACTAAATTTAGCAAATTTTGCTCATATTCTGATTGTAACTTTTGAAGCTAAAATCTGAATTGAGTTTCGAATATTGTAGCATCTTTTATTTAATATCACCTCCAAGTAGTTCACGGATAGATTTAAGCAATACCACACTGATCGTTGTTGAAATTAAAATGATAAATCAAATTCTTTATAATTTAACAATTTTGCGCAAACTTGTACATGGAATGACAGAATGTAATACATAGCATCGACTTTACATTTTGAACTTAAAAATTATAATTGTTTAATAGAGGAGTCTTTAAAACAATTAAATAGAATTAACGATATTTGTTGTAGTAGTGTCTTAAATTCAACAAAAAATAACATAATTATGCAGTTGTAAATGTTTATCCTTTCTGAACTGTCTAAGTAGAAAGGCCTTTAAAGATCTATAAACAAAATATGTTTCAGAGATCTTGTGAATTTGTAGGAGAAAATCACAATCATCCTGAAAGAAGATAGGCCACGGTAACCTGGTGGTAGACATCGATTTTACACAAAATTCTTTCTTTATGCTGCACTGCCCAACTAGCAAGGTCTTTAAAGATTTATAAAATAAATATAGTTCAGATATCTTGTGAATTTGTAAGAGAAAATGACTGTCTCCCTGTAAGAAGCTAGGCTGAGGTAACCTGATGGTAGACATCTACTTTGCATAATATTGTTTCTCGTTACTACACTGCCCTAGTAGCAAGGCCTTTAAAGATCTATAAACAAAATATGTTTCGGAGATCTTGCGAATTTGTAGGAGAAAATCACAATCATCCTGAAAGAAGATAGGCCTCAGTAGCCTGGTGGTAGACATCGATTTTACACAAAATTCTTTCTTTATGCTGCACTGCCCAACTAGCAAGGTCTTTAAAGATTTTTAAAATAGAGATAGTTCAGATATCTTGTGAATCTGTAGGAGAAAATGACGATCTCCCTGTAAGAAGCTAGACTGCGGTGACCCGTCGGCAGAGTCGCTGAGTCGCACTAGAAGGTCATGGTTTCGAGACACGATTCCATCAATGGTCAATGGTCCGCATGTATGCGGCCTGCTTCTCTTTAAATCCGCCTTGCTTCTGGTGATGTGAAAAGCTTAGAGTAGTAGTGCCAACTCGGATGCCGTTCTTGATACCTGGACGCAGTTCAAAATGAATAAAAAAATGTCCCAAAATAGCTTTCAGGTAGCTTTAAAATGGGACGTAATTTTACTTAAATTTATAGAAATGGTGTTTAATTTAGCTGGGCTTTTTTATGCAAGATGGCTTAATAACTTTGAATTCATGTTTTTTATACATCAAACGAAGATTGAAATGAATGATCTGTTGTTAATGAAATTGAGTGAATGCTTTATAAAGGGAGTTCAAACACTTTTTGAACTGTTAGTTTTGAACTGCTAAAAATTTTTGACAACTCATATTTAAAGTTAGTGCTTTGAACCCTAGTAAGAAAGAATTTTTATATTCATTTTTAAAACCACTTTGCATTGAGATAAATTCTACTATTTAATATTTATACACTGGCAGGAATGCACGAATTTTAGGAAACGTTAGCGTGTAGGCTAAGAGGTTAACTCATTTTCTGAAGACATTACGCCATGATGGCAGGAAGCTCCGAAGCTTTAAATATGGCTACGTTAAATATGAAGCTCATATTACTCATTCATAAAGATGAAAAATAGTTCTTATAAGATAACTCTAAACCATAAATTAAATCGACAATAACTTCTGCGTCTAGATCAGGGCTTCTAAAACTTTGTATACTCCTGGACCTTCTGTAAATAAATTAATATTAAATAAAATAAAGATGAAACAAATGCAATTTATTTTAGTTGAATAACATTTTTTGAAATTCCATAAGCACATATGCATTTGTAAAATTAGGCTGAATAATCAACTGATGATGATTCGAAAGATATTTTATTTAACATAATTATTTGCTAAAACATAATTTATATTAATATAAATTTGTTTAACAATTTTACACATGAGCCGTGTAGATATGGACAGCTAATGAAATTCGCTTTGCTTAAGGCAATTTTGTCTTCTGAAATGAATATAATGACAGGTTAAATGTTGAGCTCTTATTTGACAAATATTCATAATAAAATATTTTGTATTTTGCAGATGATAGCTAATATGAATAATAATTCGTTTCTGAAGGCACAGTAGAATTTTGGTAATTGCATTCATATTGAAATTCAATTCCAGTGTTTACATAGTGAAAAAATGCCAGACTAATGTCCTGAATTGTAATCAGCAGATATATCGCTTACTCCATTAAGGTAATGACTTTCGTTATTCCTTGATTATTTGTAAAATGACCAACTTTTTCCATTGAAAAGGAGGACACAAATAAATGAAGATAAAAAAATATCGTAAATAAAATAAGCATTTTATTCTTGCAACAGTAATACAGAATACACTATAATTTGATAAATGCATAATAAAAACATTTGTAACATTACTTATTATACACTTTTCGAGGGAGGACAGAACTTACAAAAGGAGGACGATTGGTCACCTTACTATATCCAGTTTGTTTCAAAATATATAAAAATTAAGTTTCAATTTTCTTCATAGAATTTTCATGCTTTTTATAATTAAAAGTTGAAAATTTAATTACAATTCTATGTAAATCATAATGCCGAATTAATCATATTTTAGTACTAATAATATACTCAATAATATAATGTGGGGACTTTTTCATGTATTGCAGAATATTTGCCTTTTTTATTCTTCTGATTCCATATATGATAAAGCCACCTTTCTTCTTAAAACGCCCCTTAAAAAACAGCGCGATAGAAGCTTCTGAGGGAAAAACGGAAAATCTATTTCGGAAACAAAATAGCTTCCAAATGAGTTCAAAATTTAGTTTTATGGCGTAAGATGTTTAATATTTTCTCCAGAAGAATATTTATAAAATAGAATTACTCCAATGGCAAGGCATTCAATAAAATATCTTATTTCATTCAGAGCGAAGCACTGTATAAATAAGTTGGCAGATACAGAATTTACTTCCCATCAAATAATATTTGAAAGGTTTCAATTTTCTGCATTTAAGCTCTGATGTAGCATTTATTCTCACAAAGATATTATTATATTCAGATCTTGCTGTTAAAAATTCTAAGAACCTACTTCGAAATGAAACTAGGATGAACATTACGTTACGCTATATTTTTCTTATTAAATTTCATCCCTTCTGAAATATATAGAAACCCCAAAGAAAGCATTTTAAACGTATTATCAGCTTGTAAATTTGTTAACCTATACGTTTAAATTATTCTTTATGTTTTTGGCTAGAATCGATTGTGGTAATATATACTGAAATGAGTTTTTTGATTAAATTAATTATTAAAACGTAAGAATAGTTTTATAAAATTAAATAAATTAAACTAATAAATAAATTTTATAAATATTTTTTCTTACACACACTCACACAGAAGATAAAAATAAAATATATCAAGAAAATCGAGAAAATTTAACCTCAAATGTGTAACTTTACTCAAGTAAAATCTACTCAAATCTAAACAAGAGAAAAGAGCGAATGTAGAAAAGTCTAACATGTGATAAAAGTACTAAGAATTATTTATCAAACAACATTAAACTTAAATATGCAATACATTAAATTGTTTTTTAAGACTCACAGCGGTCTGACCAACCCTAAAGGGTGTAAGGTTGAAAATAGGCCATTGGAGGAGTTAAGAATTTTACAAACTAGGCCCCGAACAGTGGCGCAGAGATCAAAACAGAGCTGAGTGGTGAACATTGACTCAACCCACACCAGATGAGGAGATATTGATGGCTATAAATGCTCCACCCACCTAGTGTGGGTAGAACTTACTTACAGATAAAAGAGTAATCAAAATAACATTCCTTAAAAATCTAACAAGGTAATAAAGCTTCAAACACTCTAACATAGAACTTACCACAATATATTAACAATACGTTGAACAATTAATATTCCATCACCCAAGAAGACATAAAATAAAAGTGCAAAACAAAAAAGAAACCAAAATATTGCACAGCCCAATAATTAAAGTAAGTATTATAGCACAAATCTAAAATGTAAAAATTGCAACCCTCCCCCCCAAAAAAATATTAATTAATTAATGGAAATGGCCAATTCCAAAATGGAGTTCCCAACAACTTCAAATTGGTCCTTGGATTTAGTACCAAGGCATAGACAAGTAACTACATTTTTGGTTCCAACTTTCCTCCAAGCTAGTTAACGGAAAATTCAAAAAGAGGTATCTGCTGAAGTGTTTTATTGAAAAGAAAAGATGAGAAAATAAATTGATATTCAAAAAATAGTTACTTTATCCAGACACATCTCTCCCGTACTGCTAGAGTGTAAAAATAAATATTGCAAATATACCTGGTTAAAAAGTTCAATCATCAAAACAAAAGATCAGCATAAAATAGAGAAAAAGTTTAATTTAATTGTTAACAAACTTTCTATAAGCAATAATCTAGACATAATAAAATAAAAAGAAAATTTAAGTAAATAAAATTAAAAATTAATTAAATTAAAATAAAAAGATATTCAAATATCTTAACTCTTAAGAAGCTGAAGGCATTAGAAATTTATGTACGTGAAATATAGTATAGTCTCATGAATAAAATTTAAATATTTCAATATTTCATCCGTTATAATACCTATTTAAATGCATTGAAAATCAAAACAAGTAATTGTAATCCATAAAACTACGATAGTTATTTAAAGGAAATTAAGAATTTTTATTTATGTTCGTATTTATGGAGTTCAAAGGATAATTATGATTCAATGCACATTTGATAAAATTCTGAACATTACTGACTTTTGCTGTTATATGTGTTAAAAGTGCTTAGAAAACATTTGTATGGTGTCAGATAAAACTAAAAAAACTCTCTAATATTTATAAAAAAATGTAAGAAAAAGCGCAAAATTCATTTTTTAGGAGTGCTACTGTACATTTCTTCGATAAATCTCTCTAAGAAAATTTGAAATCATCAGAATGAAAAGTCCATAAAATATTTGAATTATTTTTGTTGCTTACTGTTGTTGTTTATTGTTGGATTATAAGACGAAATATGATAAATTATAGTAAAAAATTCTAGTTTCGTCAATGCATGAAATTGTCATGCATTATGTATTTATTTTTTCATATAATCAATAGAATGTGGTATAATATTCTCATCCGGGAAAGTTAAACTGCAAGTGAATTTCTGACGAGACCTCAAAGTTTCAACATGATATAAAACAAATTATAACAAACCATACCAAATTAATTAGTTATGTAAAGGAAATCAAAGCTCAATCGTAATTCCAGAAAATATCACATGATCCGCTTTGTTATTTTTTGATCATGAATTTCAGTCATATTATAAATTAATTATTAGTTCCTGCACTTAAAAGATTATTTAAGGTTATTTGTTTTTCTCCTTTAAGGTATCCGGCTGGTTTAAAATCGTCGTTTCTGATGAAATTATCAAAAAAAAGTTTATGACTTAATTTTGTATAATGTTTAACCAGCTTTCTAAAACTTTCTCACTTTTTACTCTACGTGAATTACAAATGGAGTGACAGCTGTTTTATTACCGAACTGTAAGTATTATTTTATGCTGCATGAAAACTTTAAATGCGTTATCTGAGAAATGATATTTTTGAGGAAAACTGTCGACAGTAACAATGATTTCTCAAAAAGTTATTTAAGTATTGGTATGAAATTTTCTGAGATTGTTTTCTGTAATATGCTTGATGTTTTCCTCTAAAAACTAAGATCAATTTTATAATCAAGTATTATTTTTAAGTGCTTAAATATAAACGAAAAGCATTTTTTATGAAAAATTACCAGTTTAGTAACTATGTTCAGCTATATCTCAAAATTATTTTGAAGTACAAGAAATATTTTAGAGCATAACACAGATAACTGTCATAAAGATATAGTCCTATAAGGATTTATGTGCATTTAGAATATGATTTTGTCTAAGGCTGTCAGCTTAAGGCAAATATTTTAGTCATTTTTCTTCAAATTTCTCAGTTTTTTTAAAACAAATATTATTTTGAAAGCCTAATTTTACAATATTTTCATAGTTTTAAAACATATGCAGTTGAAAAATAACATTAAAAAATATATATAAGTTATTTTTCAAAAAAATGTCTCCGAACGCAGTCGGATACCTTAAATTGATATATTTATTCTAAGTTTAGTTTAGCCATATTGACATCCCATTTTGAAGCAACACGAGGGCTATTTTGGGACGGACCTCGTAATTTTGAACCGCGGTCAGAAGACGAAGCTTGAGCTGGCACCCCCTTCTCCAAACTACCGCACCAGAGGGGGGACGTTTGGCCCCCAACGTATGAATTGGTGTGCAGCCCAATGCACGACGGATCTTCATTGGAGTCGAGTTTCGACCCGTGAGCCTTTGGCTCCGATACCTTACCACTAGGCCACCGCGGCCTATAAATATTTTAAGATCAATTCGATCAAACTCAGTTATTTATATGAAACAAATCGATATATTCTCGGAATGTTCTTGTTAGTTTTCTAATGTTAATAAAAAAGATTTGAATGCTTAGTGGCACATTCTGTTCACATTCCAGAGTTAATGGAATGTTTTCTTCCCTTTTGTCTGAAAATAATAAAACGATATTTCGGAATTTTTAATATTATGTAGAAGAAATTCCTATCAACTATTCATGGTTGGCCAAAGTTTCGAAATTCTTTTTAACTTCTGAAAAAAGCTGTAATTTATTTGTCAAATGAAAAATTAAATAGAAAACAAACTGAAAATCTTGGTTAAAATTACACATAATGCTGAAAATTCTTTAAGTTGGAAAGCTCGTCTTTCAAAATAGTTAACCGGTAGAATCGAAACATACCAACTAAATATTATCTATTCTATTAATCGTAATTTGTCCTAAGCAAAAAATAAAATAAAAACAGATAAGAGAATAAGTTTCTCATAAAATATTAGCAACAATACTTTAGTCTTGAAAAGTGAATGCGAATTTCTGTAATTTAGACAAGAATGTTAAACAAAGTAGCCAAAATGCGTCTAACTTTAGTCCTGATACGTCCTAGAGTAGATTTATTGTTTTTTTGACAAATTACCTCGGACAAAAGCATTCAATTACTTCTAGGGGTTTCGCACGGACGAGCAGGAATCCAACAGCATGTTAAAAAAATATTAACGGTATTACTGCTTCATGAAGCGTTAAGGACATTGAGTTATTTGTGTTATTGCAAAATGAGGATTCTACACCTTGTCGTTACTTGGGGAGATTTCATGTAGAACACACCATAGTTTAGAGAATAAAACATTATTTAAACTTGACCCCTCGCGAGGACATAAATTAGGATTAAAATGGATAGAAAAGTGAAAGCGGATTATATTTTGACGTATTTAATGCCTTTGATACCATCTTTGTTACACACTGGTTTCTATTTCAAGCTACTGGTATTAAAAGTAGCTTTTTTACTAAGGAATTTTGAAGTTTGGACATTTATTCTTCTAACACATATATCTTCATCTTATAATATGTGGATAGTGATTTTATCAAATTATATCTGGATTTTAATAACGAATTGTAAAAATGAAGTTAGATAATAAATGGAAAATGCGTTTGGCGCAAGAAATTCTGGCCTTTAATCCAATTTTCGCTACATTATGATAACCCATATTACAAGACATGAAATAGAAACCTTTATCTTACTTTCTACTGAGCTTTCATTTAAATTTTCTAAATGTATGTATGGGTGAAGCAGAAAATATTGAGTGAACAAATTTCTTGAAGAGAATGTATCTTGACTTTGGTTGGAAATATTAATATGAAAGCGGATTTTGATTGACAAATGTAATAATGTAAATTTCACTGCAGATGCTGAAAATTTATTTTGATAATTTATTATTAGAATTACCATAATTTTTTTAGTTGAAATCCGGACGCGCCTGGGAAGGATCTTGGGGCGGGGGGAGGTGTCAAAGAATAGTATAAAATTCTAAAAGTTGTCTATCCACGGCCCTCTTCATAACACTATCACAGAGTTTGAAGAATTGAAAAAAATTTAAGGTATCAGAATTCAAAGAAGATACAATTTTTATTATTGTTTGGTAATTCAAAATTATAATAATGAAAAACAGAATTAAAATAAAACTGCCAAAACTTTTAATTTTCATTTTGAGCAGGGGTCTGGATAAGGAGGCTCATATACTTTCTCATCAACAATGGATGCAAACAGTGTAAGCAATGAATTTTCTTTCATTGACAGAATGATATCAACTTTTTCGAATCCGTCAGATTTTCTCAATTGCAACCAAATTTCTCTCTTGCCGCATTCACTGCCGTAAATCCAGACATTTTGAAGATCCGAGGCTTGAAATCCGGGAGTATGGTAACCCTATTTATTATACTCTCTTTGGAAATATCAATGTGATTCACCCATACATGGCGATAATGCTAAATGCTAACTTCTTTCATTCATAGAAACAATTAAACAAAAGGAATACTTACTTTAACCCGTTAACGCCCAGCATCCTATTTATAGGACAGTTGCCTTTTACTTCCGTGGCTAAACCGAATGCGTTCCATTATCTCCTTTTTGATTTGTATATGAAATCAATAGGTAATACCAAGTTTCTAAACAGTTTTCAACATGCATGTGCAAGCAGTTAGCCAAATGTTAAAGTCACAATGTTGTTATTTTGCATTTTTAAAAAATTTTCCTTTGTTTGATATTTGAGATAATGCAATGAATTGGAAAGTGATTTTTATTTTTTGATATATTACTGTATTTTAAAAATCTTTAATATTTACGCAAAAAGATTTTTAAAAATTCTTTTCTGCACATTTTTTTCGTTTTTTGAAATGAAAGAAGAAAACTAAAAAAAATTCTCCGATTTTAATTTTACTTCACAGTTAACTTAATCTTGGTTTTTTAAATATATTTTATTAGAAATCATGCTTTAAATCAATTTTGGCGTTAATGGGTTAATGTCTTTTTCAAAATCAATATTTATTTCGTACGTGTGTAAAGCTCAAGAGAAAATTGTGTCTTTATATGTATATTGTAACAGTGACATATATACACTAATATTTATTAATTGGATCCAGCATTCAAGTCTATATCACCATCTTTTTGGCTCATCGTTGCAAATCATCAGGCCCTTTGAGGCCATGAGCCTCGTTAATATACCATCGCTGTGTGTGTAATATTTATCACTTTAAGAAAAAATTACAAATAATAAACTTTCAAAAACTTGCTTTTATTAATGCGCTGAAAAGTAGAAAGTAATTTATTTAATCATAAATATGAAAAACAAATCCTGAAACCATGAGGTGATGATAGAAATACTTTAAGTAAATTGGAAATGTTATCAAATTTCAGATTTATTTGTAATTTTTAAAAAAATATTTGGTAATTTTATTTCTTAGGAATTTCTTATGCTTAATTTCATCATAGTATTAGTCTCAGTGCTTTTTGCTTCTACTACTTAGCTTTGAGAATCATATTTTTATATATAAGAGATTAACTTCTAGTTTTTAGTAAATAAAGTAAGAGCGTCTTTCCTAATTTTTTAATTTTTTTTGACATTTTAGATTTTAATATATTTCACAATTCTTTATTATACATAGTATGGGACCTTGTATTTAATTTTTTTCTCAAATTCCCTACCAGATGTCGCCTCGATATGAAATCTAAATTTAAAACATTTACTGATTAACATATAATTTAGTTCTGAAAATAATGAAGTATTGTATTGTCATCGGAAATGCGCAACTGTGTAAAATTCATCTTTACAAACATTTAAAAAGTGAAGTTAAATAAAAGCGCATAAAAATAGGATTCGCTCTTTCAAAAGAATCCAATCGATACGAATTTTCACTATGTTGCTAAATAAAAGCCGCCGAATAAAACTATAAGACGCAAAATAGCGTCGGAGCAAAAGAAATATGCCAACTGGAAATACCATACAAATAAGTAGTTAAACAAGTCAGAAAATACGCTCACAGAAATACATCTCATACCACTATGATGAGAACTTGAATAATTTTATTCAGAATTACTAAGCATAGTATATTTTCAAAAAAAATTGAACCATTCGCTTCGACATGAATTTGGAGTAGGTATCAAAAATAGAGAAAATACATGCATCCAAATTGTTTTATATGGATTTTATTTCGGGACAATTTAGAGAAATATTCCCGAATTTTCTGAAGTCTCGAGAAGTTCTCTTATTTTCGTCATCACTGTGGTAACATCCCTAACTGACATCTAAGAGGATTTCCCAATGGAACTGCGGCGATTTCCCATTACGGAAGTAGAAAACAGGGAAGATTCCCTACTTCTGGATAAACCATGGATGTTTTGAAAGAAAGTTTCTTTCATGATGGATCACGGCCTGTCATCCACTGCCCGTTGTTTCCCTCGATTTCTGCGTTAATCCAGCAGAGGGAGAGGACTTCCTGGGTAAGCTTATTGGAGCCTGGACAGTTCTATTCCAATGAAAAACAGGAAACATTTCAAGTTGTTTTTGCAAAAGATGTAAAAAAGATTAGAGCTAAATTAAGTGAGAGATTTGATTAAAAATAGTTTAAAATTCAAATAGGTTAATTAGGAAATTCGGTTAAAATCCCTTAATCATTATTGCTTCTAGTTCAGTCCAAAGCTATTTTCCTATTCATTTATTTTGAGTTATTTATAAAGAGGCACTGTATTTCAAAACATTCTAAAGATTTTGAGTTAACTTCGTCAGTTAGTTGCAATCAGCCAGTTTTTTCATTAAACATTAAGAAGAAATTAAAGAAGTTTTAATAAAAAATTAAGTTTTAAAATTCATTCTTCATTACTTAAAATAACTTTCAAATTCATTCTTCATTGCTTAAAATTGCTTTTAAAATTCATTCTTCAATACTTAAAATAATTTTTAAATTCTATTCTTCATTACTTAAAGTAATTTTTAAACTTTATTCTTCACTAGCTGTTACCCGCGACTTCGTGCGCGAAGAATTTGAATTGCTACTTTTTTTAAATTTACGAATGTAAATGTTTCGTTATATATAGAAAGGGGAAGTCAAAAGTTCTGACGATTGATAATACATAATTGGACGACTAATTTAATTCTCTGTTACTGTAAATTACATCATTGTACTCAATGGTATCATCTGCTCTTTGGAATATATCATCCACCATGCTATATGTCATCTGCTTCTACTGTTTAAAAGAATACATAAGACAAAATATACCTTCCTATTATAAAAACTCTGACAACCATATCATATACGTCAATGGACGATCCTGGTTTGTTTATTTTGGATTCATAGACCGTTTTCCGGTAACCTTCCGATTTAAGCAATCGCCAAATCTATTTGGCAACTGTATCAAGCGCCAAGCTGGAAATAAAGGTGAATTAGTTCAAAGTCTAACCGTTGCCTAGCAACGGAGTAGCTATAAATATTCGTTATTTGAAAATCGTCTGCACGCATTTTAATGTTTTGGAACTTTTAAAAATTAATAACAATCGAAGGGAAAATGTCAGAGAAACAAAATTAGTATCATTGAAAAGGTAAAAATTTGGACTTTAAGATGGTATAAAAATATTTTTTGTCGGACAGTTTGCTCCGAAGTTACGGCGGAAAAACGATTTCGGTTATTTTCTAATTAACTGACTGTTTAATTAACTTTGGGACTTGGAAAAGTTCATAAGTGTCTTCCCCTTCTCTTAAATAATAAGTGTACAAAATTTGGTTGAAAACCGTCCATTGGTTTAGGAGGAGATGTGGAACATAGCCACATACATACCCACCCACATACCCACAATGACTTTTATTTATATTAAGATTACGTAAAATAACTTTCAAAAAATTAAGAGAAAAAGAGCTGAGAACGTGGGCAGTGGCGGCTCCTCCATAGGAGATGCAGAGCTGCAGTCCCTCCTTAAATTATTTAAAAAGATTATATTTTCGTTTTTATTCTAATTGGCTTACTTTTCCACTTTGAGAATTCAGTGATCAATGAAAATGGCAAAAAAGTAATAAAAAATGTAAAAAGAAGACAGAAAATCAATCAAGAAATAAGAGAGACACAGACGGCAGCTGCATCAAGTTTTGCCCCTCCTACGGATCCGATATTAACGCAAAGAGCAACGCGAAGCGGGAGGAAAGCAACCATTTCTCCGCTTGAAATTGCATTCATTTGAGCTGCATTTTTTTGAGCTCTCATTTGGCGCGACTTACTCATTTGCGTCTTTTTCGATTTTTTCAGTAGTTCAGTCGTTTGTTTAAATCCAATTCTGGAGGAATTGCAATTTTTTGCTTCTTTATGTTTTTTCGGGTGCTGATTACGATTCTGAGGTTTGCCACCAATAACTTTTGTTGGAATTTTAGTTATAGCCAAAAACCGTAATTTTTTTCTCCAGTTTTTTCCTTATAACTCGAAAACTATACATTTTTAGTATTTCATTATATACCAAAACAATCAGTACGAAATTTCTACAACTTAGGTCTATAAAACTTTTGCAGCACTGCTTGTTTCTGAGCTGACGAGCTGCCACTGAACTTGGGAGAATATTCTGTTCACATATCACAGAAACTCAATTTCGTTTTTATCTTTGTATTAAAATATTGTAATATTATTTCTGAATTTCTGATATTTTATGAAAGAAGCTCATACACTTTTTATTCTCAATCGAAGTTTCAGAGCTCTTTGCTGATTTCTTAAAGTAAAAAAAAAAATTTACAATTGAAAATTAAGTAATTAAGAAAAAAACTGGCAAATGAAGTAAAGAATATATGTTACGCAATGAAAATTCTTTAAGTTGGAAATGTCTTCCTTCGAAACAGTTAACTTGATACTATCGAAACGCACCGACTAAAGACTGAAATTTATTGTAATAATCATAATGTGTGCAAAAAGGTGAACAAGGTTAAAATATACATACTTTTAAAATCAAAATCAAATCTTTTTAACACAAATAACTTGTTGAACTGGTTTTTTTTCATATCACGTAAAAAATTAATGATTTTTGTTTCACAATGCCTGTTTCTATAACATGTAGAATGTTGTCAAAATATAAACTTTTAAAATACTTCCTTTTAACAACGCCATATTTTAGTTCTTATTATCTGTAATTATGAACGAAGTTATAACAGTTAGTTGAATATCACAAAGTAATTGAAAGCCTTGTTCGCAAAATTGTATTAGTTTCTGCTACCAGTTGTCCTCACTTCTTCGCTAGAAATTAGGAAAAACCTAAGCGACTTGGAAAACTTGAATTCCATATTATGAAACTTTACTAACTTAAAATCGAAGAAATTAGAAGAAAGAGGCACACATAAGAAATCAAAAGACTGAGAAACCATATGGGGAGAGTCATCGAATTTGGACTGGTATCATAATTGAATTCTATTAAATATTTGGCCTGTGAAATACAGTGACAGCGACTGGATTTAAAAAGTGAGGAGACAAAAAATTTATAAACATCTAAAATACCCGGTGGTATAGGGGGTAGACAATAAAACTTAGAAATTTATTTAAAAAAATTAGCTAGTTTTCCAGAACACTATTGTTTTTGTAATTCCTAGTTTTAAGCGTCTAAAATGAAATAAAAATTTAATTTTTCCATAAAAAAATAGAGGGACTACCCTCCATTGGTAGAATAGGCAAATTACGTTTTAACAGTATAAATGTGGTGTATATAAATCATTTTAAAGAAACAAGAACAAAGAATAAGTGTTTAGGTATCATCCATTAGTTATTTCTACTAAAGACAAAAATCCCTTAAGCTATTTTAAATTAAGTGCTAAAATATGTTATATCCTGAGGTAGGAAATTTGTTTGGCAGCAATTTATTATCAAAATTTTATTAAATTAGTTTAAAGATAAGGTTAGGGGAATTTTTTTGTTTCGTCCAAAAGTTGCCTAGATTGGAGTACAAACAGTTTTCAAAATTTGACCGTTTAAATCAATGGGATTATTATCTTGAACTACAGAAATAGCTCAGAAAGTAGTTATCACCAGTAGTAGTCGCTATAAATTGGAAGTTGAACAAGTCGCTCCCCCCAAAAAAGCAGTAGAAGGACACTAAGGCCATTAAATGTTGGATCAAACAGAACAAAAACTAAGGATTTGTATCATTCGCGAGGAAACAAAGGACGAAGAAGTGATATAGTACATAAAATGTCATACT
Organism: Araneus ventricosus; assembly: GCA_013235015.1. NCBI lineage: Eukaryota > Metazoa > Arthropoda > Arachnida > Araneae > Araneidae > Araneus > Araneus ventricosus. The sequence continues at coordinate 2,236,123 of BGPR01000029.1, read as the reverse complement.
TGGGCGCATACATTGTGTGTCGGTTTGAATTTGGGAATCAAAAATTTTTTTGGTTTAACTGTTCTTAAAGACCATACTTTAATTGGATCGATGCCACAAATATTTAAGCTATTTTTTCCTACTTTAAAGAGTATTTCATAAACAGTTAATTACATTGTACTGAGGATAAATAATTCGCAAAAATTCCAATACTAGTTTTTGATTAAAATTACTTCTATAACTCTGTACATTAAAAAATGTCAAGTTAGTCGAAATTCGGAAACTTCCTCTACATCACCGCTCTAAAGAGACTAGAAGGCCACGGTGGTTACGTGACCAGAACTAGATTGCAAGGAAAAAGGGCTATTTAAATGGGCCTGGTGCACGTTGAATCTGACATCAAAAGTCAAACGTCCTCCCACTAGCGTGGGGCGGAAATTTGGATGGGAGTGCCAGCTCAGGTGTCATCCTCGTCCTGTTCAAAATTATCCAAAATAGTGGAAATCAATCCCTCGTATTGCTTCAAAACGGGAAGGTAATATAACTAAACTAAGCTAGCTATTTCTAAAAAAGGATTCAATACATGATGCATATTAAAAACTTAGGACTCAATTAAAACGGAAGGAGAGGAAGAAAGGTGGAATGAACCCACAAAAAGTCAGAATTTTTAGACGAAATCGACTTCAAAAGTCTGCTTAAATTTTTCTATTTATCACATTATTGAGCGAAGAGACCTTTTGGGACACATAAAATATTTAACAGGACTTCATTCATATGTCATTACGGAGAAGGTAATGGAGCTCTTGAAATCGTAACGTTTTTTCAAATGCTGCAGTTTCAAGAAAATTGAGCAAATCGCATTTTAAACTTAACTTTACTAAAAGTGAACTTAATAGTTTACCGAAGAATATCAGACATTTGAAGCGATAATTGTAGATAGTATTTTTATAGCTAAGTTAAATTTCTAAATTAGCTTTATAAATTCAAAATCACATCTGATTGTCTATTACACTGTGGAACAAAAAAAAAGAAACTATTATTCATTTGCCAATGGAATATTAATGGTTTTGAGGTATCTTGAATTTGCTGATTTTAAAATTAATTTTACTTTTGCCGAATCGTCTCTAGTTTTTGAAATAATGCATGTTGTCAACATTTCAATCATATCTGCAATAGAGTGGGTCGAAAAAAATAATTTAAAAAAATCATGTCGCTATTCAGAGGGAACATTTGGAAATTGGTGAGAAATAAAACGAGGAAAAAATTACTTAAATTGATTCATATCTTCCGCTATTACATAAGCCTTAAAAGTCCTAAAAAGCGTCGAAATTGGACTGTTTTTCATTATTTTTTTAAATTTTAAAATTTCTCTTGATCACTTTATCATAGCATTAGCTGTTAAGTACTTAACTTCTTAAGAGTAATCTATCTATATATATAAAGCTAAGGTACGTGGCGGAAAAAAGGGGTTAATTTCTCTTTTGTCGATGGGAACGATAGGTTTGTTTACAAAACAAAACCATGTTAGGCATACCTTCATAAGGATAGCCTGCTACTAAATTCGTTGTAGTGTAAAACAACTTTTCTTGAAAAAAATGAGTTTAAGATGTACAATATAATAAAACTTTTGATGAAATGATTCAAAAGAGATCAGTTAGAAATAAAGTAAATGGACTTAGGCGAGACAGAGAACGTCCAGATAAACGTCAAAATAGTTTAAGTCAGCAAACAGAAAATCGTGTTAATTTACAAACTGAGATGACCATCATGGAACTTACTATTGTGAACATTGTATTTTCGGAAGTTTTCCGTTACACACACTGCGATATAAAGGAAAGTTGAAATCAGAAAAGACCCCTTTTCACCCTCAACCCCTATGTCCCTATAGTACAGTCGTCACTTTCATAACGCAGCGTTGCGAGTTCGATCCTAGAATAACAAAATTTTTTCCTGAGTATCTTCACTAGCTATCATTACCTTTTTATTCCTCCCATAATTCTCCCATCATTTTATTATCACCTTAGCAGTTTAATTGATTTATTTAAAAAAAAATTGAAAATTGAAAACTTTCAAGAAAATCCTTAAACATTGTTCTTTCTAAGACTATTCAATGATAAATTATATTCATTTGGTATATGTACAAACTAAAAGGTATAATTTTCATTTTCATAAAGCCATATCAGTCAGATTTACGGATGATGAGGCCTGCAGCCCCAATGAACCGTCAAATATGGGGCTAGCATGCGCCAATTTGGCTAACAATGCATGTTTTGCGTATAACGGAGCGCAGATACTCTGTGCGGGATCAGCTAGTAAATTTTATTTCATCAAAATCGATCTATAATTTCCTGTCAGAGATTCCTTTCAAAGTTATCAAATACGTGAAATTACTTCAATATGTAATTTTTAGTTCCTAATCAACATCATAATCTTCACACATTATTCTTTCGATGAAATGCAGCAGGTCAATGTATGTGCATAGCAAAAAGTCATTTAGGTCTAAAAAAATATCAAATTTATTTATTTACTTTGTTTAAGGTAACACTTGAAAAACTAAGCTCCAAAACTAGAATATTATGTGTAAGTTCAGAACGTGTGTCAAGAATGCAGGAAGTATCAAAAATTAACACACCTTTAAGAAAAGACTTCGGCTACCAGGATATCAAAGTAATGAAACAAAGATATCCAGGGCGATGGGGCACACATATGGTGGCAGATTACTATTAGAGACTCAAATGCGAAAGTTCCACTCTACGTAAGAGGAAATCATATAAAATCTTCTCCATGAGGTAACTGAAGCAGCTTATTTAATTTTCATTTTATTGGACTTTATGCAACATCATCATGTATTTTTACCATTCTATTATGATTCATCTATTTTATTTGCTGAAATTCATTGTTTTATTTCATTCATTAATATTGTTTTAAATTTTATTCTTTAACTTACATTTGACACAGATTTTATGTGATTTCTGCATATATTTATCTTATGATTAAAAAGGGGGTTTTTCAAAAAGAAGGAGCAGATTTAAAATATTTGTTTCTAACGAACAACAATAGGCAGAACTCCGCCCCATGCCCCGTGCCTGATGCCAAGACGGTACAACAATAGACAAGCACACATACGATACATCATTGGATAGACGAAAGTTTAAAGTTTTATTTTAAGCACATGGATAATCCTGGTAAAAGCAGACATGCTCCAACACAGGTTGTTTCTACAAATTCAATAAGATCGGGTGATTTTATCTTAATGCAAGACGGTGCTCCACCTCACTTCCACCACGAGGTACGGCAGTATCTGAATGACATCATTCTTACCCCTTGCTATTTTTATCTGTGGGTGTACATAAAAGAGAGCGTGTATGTACCACCTATGCCTGCTACTCTTCAAGATTTTCCGAGATCGAATTGTTATAGCAGGGGGTTCAATAACCAGGGATCCATTACTCCGATGTGGCAAGAAATGGACTACCGATAGGACTCAAGTTGAATACATAAAATAAAACTCTGGACTTTCCTCTATCTAGTGCTGTATCGTATGTATCTCTATCTACTGTCGTTCATTAGAAATAAATATTTTAAATCTACTCCTTCTTTTTGAATAACCCTGTATTGATTACTCTTTAGGATTAAGTTGATTTACTGTATTGATTTATATTTGTGGCAGTTTCAATGCGATTTGAGTGGTGCGTGCGTATTATTATTGAAGTATAATTTCTTCTTTATCTCGAAAACTAGAGCCCATCTGACAAAAAGAATGCCGGATTGAGAATCAGAACCACGAAATTACCCTAAAATCACTAGAATATCATTGGCAAAAAAGCAATGCCGATCGGTGTTATATATAAGGTATATAGTTTTCTCTGATATATTATGATAATTGAGCACAAAATCTATTGATCATTTCCTTTACAATATACTATGCATTATTATTGTGAATTTGATATATTTTTATTTACATAATCTGCTATGCATGTCGCGTTTTAGGCAATTTTTGAGTTGCATAAAAATGTGATGAGATACGAAACACATTTAATGTAATTTCGTTTTACTTAATGCATTTGTAAGCATTTTTCGATTTTAATTTTGTCTAATTAACATAATATTGTTATCTTTAAACAAAATGAATTCTTTTTTTAATTTTCTTTCTAAGAGCACTCATTTTCGAAAACATTTTTTTTTAGTTACACAAGAAGAATTTCTTTTCGAATGTTTACGCTAGTTTACTTAAGTATCTGACCGAGTCGTTTCTAAAAAACCATTAAACTTCTTATGATAAATTTTCATTTAGCAGTTGAATACTGTGGTAAAATATTTAAAAATCCCGAGTTGTCCAAAAATAATAAGCCACCTAAATAAGCCACCAACAATAGTCAGATGACTCAGAATTTCGAGCAAGAGATGTCTGAAAATGTTTCATCGGGAAGGCGGTTGTCAATCAAATGTTTCAGACATCAATCGCATGCTATTTTGTCAGATACCACGTATTTTATGTTTGAGATATTATTTTTTTCAGGAGTCGAATATTTGTGTCATCAAAGCACTGCAGGACTTTTTAAAACTTCACAATGTATTGCTTTGCTGTTCTTTAGTTGATAGCTTGGAATTTCTTTTCGCCAAGATAACACCTGCCACATATGTGTTGCTTCTATTTTGATCGCTACCACCGACTTTTTGGTCAGTTTGGTTGATTCCTAATCTCTATGAAATATACAGGGGTTTTATTGGATATTTTCTGCTGTCATTTTAAAGAATCAGCAAACTGGTTTCCTTATTGAAGCAATAAAAATATATATAGGAGCCAATTTTCCAGAAATACCATTTGAAGTCTACTAATAGCTTATAGACAGTCCAGATGTGGTCTGTGTATCTTATGAGTCTTATTCTGTGTGTCCTTATGAGTTTCGTTTCCTGTAATCGCTTTCTGTAATAAATGATACGATACTTAGTTTTTCAATACGGATAATTTTTCTCTATGAAATAAGAAATATACAGACAAAATTTTGTAATCTTCAAAAATTCGATCACGAAGTTTTGCTGAATTTCCAAATCTTAAACTTGCCTGAGTCAGAAAAAAAACCTTTTTGAAATTATGTCACTCTTTCTGTCTGTGAACGTGATAATTCAAAAAGTTTACAACTAGACAAAGGAAATTTGGTATGTGATGTTCACAACAAAAGTATCAAAACAAAGGGAAATCTATCCGTTCGTGTGTATATAAATACGATAACTCAGAAACAAGCTAGATATATGGCATGCGACATAATGTGTGTCACTAGAATTGCAGATCAGCGTCAAATTTTGTATAAATTCTGTAATTTAGTTGACTGTCTGTCGATCTACATACTTCTGTGTATGTGAACGCGATAAATCAAAAATATTATAAGCTAGGTAATTGAATTTTATTAAATTGTGACAAAGTTTGGACTAACTTCGTTACACGGTTAGATTATTGGTGTGCTTGTGTGTTTGTGAGTATCAAACGCAACGAGCTAGCTAAATTGAATTTTTTTCATGGTTCATACACCATAATTATAGATCTGTTTCAAATTTTGGACCCAATAGATCAAGAAAAAGAGGCCTCTACACGCCAAAACCAAATATAAATTTCGCCATTTTGTGGAAGTGCACAAGAAAGTCGAGTGGAAAACACTCCCGCTGGTTTCTGTATAAGTTTTCAAAACTGACAAATTTAATCTCTGTTTCTCAAAACTTGCTAATATTTTATAAAATAAATTGAAGAGATCGATTAAGAGAATGCATTAAGAAGTTGAATATTCTATTTATAGCTTTCCATCTGATAATTAACATATGAAATGCGGGAAATGCATGCATGGGAATTTTAAATATTTTCAAAATGTTCAAACACTAATTTTACAATGCAGGACTTTTTCTAATCTACCCATTTTTGCATGGTTCTTACAAATGTTCCATCATTTTGGGTAATGCATTTCTAGGAAATTTACTTCAAAGCTGAATGTTCTCGTGTCACTGTCGTAAAATCTCATAAGATTATAAACATTTTAGCTTTTTTAGGACTTCTCTGCATTTGCAAGAATAATCCAGCTCTGGATATGAGAAGACTTTGGGGTAACGTGAAAGGTTTCATCTCGAGTAGATGACTTAATCTATCTAAAAATTTGAAAGAAATGTATTTTGAAAATGAGAACTGAATAAGTGAGAAAGGAGCTTTGTTCTGCTAGAGATATAACAAGAAATCTATATAATATGAAAAGCTCAGATCTGAAATTCATGACTATATAATAAGGTTTTTTAAATAGCAGGCAAATGTTTATAATAAGGTTTTTTAAATAGCAGGGGCAAATGTTTATAATAAGGTTTTTTAAATAGCAGGGGCAAATGTTTATAATAAGGTCTTTTAAATAGCAGGCAAATGTTTAAAAAAATCCTCTACCACTAGGACGTTTATAACATGACTTCATGTAATGGAGTCAATTCATGTGATGTCAAAGTCACATGAAAATTAAAATCTGATTGCACGTTGTCTAATGCTGTGCTGTGACGTCATTTTTGCTCCTTTAAGATATGCAATGGATTCCAAAATTAAATTGGCGAGACTCATTTAACATGCTAAGTGAGTATGAATTTACTCCATTAAGTTTGCAAGACCATCATTGTGAATTATGCAGCATTTATAAATGTATTATTCCCCGCCGACTCGTGACATGCTTTACACTCTTTGGGTAAGCAGGGTCGGTGTAGGCATTAAAAAATATATTATTTCGTTCTCTAATTTAAGTTTCTCGAGATATATGAAATATATTTTTATTACTTTTCAAGTTCTGGTGATTTTTTAAATTTAAAGCAAACAAAAACTAAAATCTATCATGAATTTTATCAACTAATAAAAAATGAAATAACTGAACTGAAAATTTGAAATTTTAGAGTCATGATTTTCACAAATCAATTATTCATGTGAATAAGTCTTATTCTTAAATTTATTTAAATATCAAAATTTTTTGGATGTATAGAGACCTCTTTCAATCATAATTAGCCACTAAAGTATTGCCCTTCCTAGAAATGTTCTAAGTTATTTTTCATAAATTCTCTATAAATGGCATCTTCATGTAAAAAATCAATGATCCTTTAATAAAAGAATAGTGCAATCAACACAAAGGGTTTTAAAATCTAGAGCAGTAGTGAAAATAGGGCAACTAAGCGCCTAATGAGAAGTGGGTTAAGTTAGTAGTTTTTCATATTAAATGCTGTTGACGGTTACATGTGTGAAAAAAATACTAAAAAAATGAAGCAGATTCTTTTTAATGTACCAAACTATACTTTATTGATACAATAAAATTCTCTTTTTACATATAATTATATATGTTATATATGTCCACAGCATACTCATGTGAAATAATTGAAAGTTTATAAAAACTCTAGTCTTTGTTTCACAGTCATACATCATTGGTACAATAAGTAATTCATATCACATATAGTTATATTTATTTTCACAGCAAATCAAAAGCTAATCACACTGGTAAGACCTTTTTTGTTATATGATCATATAACAAAATCATGCCATTTTAATAAATTAGTAAACAGCATTGCGTGCCATCTTCACAATCAAGTGTGCCGAAGTTTTTGACATTAATGCATTCTTCATGCCCACCACATCGGCCACCATGCTCTCTACAAGACACATCATCTGGAGCTGTTCAAGGAATAGAAATAAAAATATGTAACACATTTCAATTCAAATAAAAAATTCACATTTCAAAAATAAATTATAGTAATTATAATATAAAACATATTACAATGTGTAATAAAACTTGGGACATATAAAGAAAAAGTGTAAGAAACGCTTCGCACAACCGATTTCATTGTTTCGACAGTTGATGATTGATTTAATTTATTCTGTGGCTTAAGTACCAATTTGGTGCGCCTAGTTAAACTGAAATTTGAGAACTCCTTTAACAACAGAAGATTTATTGTATGTAGTGTAAACAAGAAGGCTATTGACACCCTTAAGGCATTATTTATACTATTAATTTATAGGAAAAATAGTAAAAATATTTCAATCAAATCAAGTTGCGATTCATTGTAACTTTTCTCGAATTACTCTACTTTCAGCTCAATGAAGGGTTCCATAAAAAAGTTATCCCTGGAAAGTATTTTGTAAGATATTGAGAATATATAGCGCAAAATCTGATTGATACCCTACGGATGAGTCATTGAGATGGCAGTTGCAGTGTGCAAGGGAAACTAGGGAAAAGCTTTTTTTTATTTTCTATTAAAGATTAGGGTGCCAATAACTGTCCGAGGTGTATATAACTATCTGGTTTACCCTATGTTTTTATGCTTAAATGTTATGTATGTCGACAGTCGAAAAATACTGACATGTGCTTTGCATCATATAGCCAATACAAAAACAACGAATCATTTTAACAAAAGACTAAATCGCATTGCTTTCCCTCTTCGCAGTCGAGAGACCCGACATTTTTTTGACAATATCACAATCTTCACGCCCGTCACATTGATCACCACGGTCACATTGTTTTGTCGGCTGCTAGTGACATTGTTTCAACAGTTTTTGCTAAGATTTATACGACTGATTTTAGTGGCCATTTGCGCTTACATGAAGTCCTAAGAAAATTGGAATTTATAATTTGAGGCCTCAGTCGACGATATCAAGCTTACTTAAGGTATAAATTTTGCTTTAAAACATATTTAGAAGCATGTAAATATCTCATCACGCATTAATAACATTTGAAAGTACCTAATTCTTAATATAAAAGTTGTTTTTTTATCCTTTTCCAACAAATTTTTTTCTCTGTTACTACAGATCAGTTATGGTAGGTCAATTCTAGGCCCATTTTAATAAGAGTTCCTAGAAAGTGCTCAGTTTGTCTAGTGAATCAAACTCTGTCGATTGAATTAACTTTTTCGGTAACTTAAGGTTTTAACGACGACATTTCATGTTGTTGATTAACCCTTCTACGTCTATCGTAACTAGCCAACACTCGTGATAAAGGAGAAGTAGAAATCCGACTTAGGTTCTATGTATGAGAGCAGGTTCCCTTGCATGCCTTGGCTTTATGGGAACTGGTCCACATTTGTGTTTCTCTTGGAGAGAAAGCCATCAACCGTTCGTTACTAAAGCGAACATATGTCTACCAGTTTTTGAAAAATACTGATTAAGAGCACAGCCAAGAAAGAACCTATACCTTCTTACTCCGACTCAAATTCCTTTATCATACCTTGCCTTAACCCACTAGGCTCCTGGTTTGGAATGATGACGTATTTGCTGTTTCTGAAGTAAACCTGTCATTAAGCCAAATACTATTCAAGATTTTCCATTAATCCCCACAGCTATTAGAGAGATAAATAATGCGATATGCTACAATTCAGTTTATAAAGGTATCAAATATGATCTATAAAGCAGATGTTCCGGATTATTTGTTAGTAATAACTAACACAAATATGACGTTGCTTTTTTATACCATGTAGCCAAAGCATAATGTAAAGGTCAAAAGACTTGCTATTTTATCGTTAACGAGAAAAAAGATTATTCAAAATAACCTATAATACGAAAAACCGTAAGACTTGTTATTTTACTTTCGACTGGGATAAAGATATTTTGAATATCTTTAATGGAAATGAAGTATCAAGCGAAATTTGAAATTGCTACTCAAATGTCAAGTCACTTGAATACTTAGTCATATCAAATGAGTCAAACCATTTCCATTACAATACTACTGGTCGGTATTTGTTCTTGCTATAATTCTGAACTCGCCCTTTCACTCGTATTGGAGCATCAGACTTCGATTGCTTTATTTTTATATATGCATAAAGAATGATTTGATATTTATCTTTCCATGAATAAGAAAAGTTCCATCATGTTATTTCGAAACATAATAAAAGAATCCATTGTTTTAATCATCTGTTTGAAAATGTCATAATGTAGATTGAAAAAGTAAAAATAAAAGGGCAGAAAAAGGAAAACTTTATTTTCCATCAAATACAAATTATATGAAATAATGTTAAGAAAAGTTTCAAATGATTTTATATTTATACGTTTCACTTTATTTATTCAAAATACTGAGATGAACTTTCTCTTTATGTGCATTTATGAGATTTAAGCGGACAATCAAAATGTTAATAAAATATAAACATTATTTGAAATGAAGAATAAAATATCAGCATGTTTAAATTTGATCATAGCACGCATTTTTGCCGATGTTTTTGTGAATAGTTTTGAAATTCGATAATATTATAATATGTAATTTAAAGCATAGTTAAAGTATATTTAAATTTAGTTATTTCAAATCAACCATGGAAAATTGTGACAAAATACTTTTATTAAAAATGCTTTAGAAAAATTTGTCTAATTTTTAATAATGGAGATTCCTTTGAAGCCAATCAAGGAAAATTTTTCTTTTAATCTGAACCACGGAAGATTGAGCTCTGTTTGTGTTACCAAGTATTATGAAGAAAAACGTCTCACGGAAGAATTCTGTTTTCTGAGATGAATGGCTGAAGTCTGAAGAATTCAAGCTTATATCTTTTACAGAATTACGACATGATATTCTCAAACAATATTTTTCATATAAGATGCTCATAGACTTATAAAATGAAGGAATTTGGAAAATCCGTGATGTAATAAAAATATCATTAAGAGACCCCTTAAAATAGTGCACTCTATCATGCGAAAAGCATGTCAGAAATAATTCCTGAAATGTGTTTGCATTGAGTAAGGGTTGTGGTTCAATCTCATTTGGTCAAACGCATCTAGCCAAACCCATGAGTGAGCGACTAATGTTAAAGGGGAAGAGTGTTATCTCCTGTTGGCTACTTTGAAGAACTTTGGTATCACATGAAGTAGAAGTCTGACTTAGCTCCAGTGTAAGGCCGTTGCCCTTCTGGATGACATGCAAGGGAAACACGTCAGTATTTGTGATTCTCTAGGAGGAAAACCAGAAAAATCCCCAGCAGCCAGCCCGACCGCTGCGAGCCATTCGTTGCTAAAACTCACATCGGTCTACCAATTTTAAAATTAGCCTGGTTAAGAGCACAGCCAGAGGATAGAATCCATATCTTTTTTCTATAATTAAAGTTCCTCATCCCAGTCCCAATAGGTCACTAGTGGGAAAATTAATAAGTTAAAATGAGCAATTTCATTTGTTTTATTCTAAGGATATTTTTTCCACTGTTAACTCACAACTCACAGCTAGATCATGATCTAGCGGGAGAAGATAGGTTGAGATCACTAGAGAAGACTACGTCCTTTGAACTTCGTCGTGAGCTATACTAGAGACACTAAGAACATTTGCAAATTTAAAATGCACTTATGAAAATATTACTGTGTTGAGCTTAGGCTGGCTGAGGTGAAGTTACTTTGCTAAGATTAATGATTATTTTCAATCCTTTAGAGGTGACACAACATAAATGGTTATCATTTTCATCTCTCATAAATCTAGTGTACTGTGAATCAAAAATAGACCATCATTTACTAAGAACACTTAAAACATCCTACCATGAAATCCCACACTTATTCGATTTTTGCCCATTCCCTGAGAAATAAACACTTGGTTGGCAGAATGTCGTGCAGGCTTAGAATGAGTGTAGACGTTTTGTTTTAAAAACATTCTAGAGTAAATCGTCAATACGAAAGAAATCACACAAATCCAGGTGACAGAGAATGTGCCAAAAATGTGTGACAATAGGAAAGGCCAAAAGGTGACGAATAAATCTAAATTGAGAAAATTAAATTCTCAAAGTAAATTTGCAATGAAGGGAATTTTAAATGCTTGGGAATTTATATTAATGAGCTGTTACGAAAAGCTGAAATAATTACGATACTGAATTCGTAATCAAGGACACTCAGTTTTCACGACATTCTTTCCCGTGACATCAGTTATGCAAATCAGTCTTGCTGCTTTTACGAGACTTGAATTTATCCTTAAAGGAAAGACTAAGCAGTCAATCCCTGCACTTTGACTTGATGCCCTTTCTTGTAAATGGCAGCATAGGAGGGAACGGTCATCTGTTAAAATGAGTGCTCAGAGATGTACCCGTTTATTAAGTTCACGAAATTGGAGAGCAGCCGACGTCCAGACGGAAGTGCGACAGCAAGCTGAAATTTACTGCTCACGTAACGAATGCGTGACTGGGCTAAATGCACGTGATTCTGTTAGAGTTTCACTTTGAAACGGATGCTATACAACATTCATAATAATCAATCTAGTACTATTAGTAGTCCATGAGAGTACTGATAAAAGTAAAGTGTACTATTGAACGGATTTATTTATCTCATTAGTAATTCTAAATAGTTCGGGATGAAGGTGAATAGAATGAAGAAGAGAAGGGCCTGAAAGAAAATGAATATTGCAACATGACATTCATATCTGATTTTGCTCTAAAAGCCTAAAATCAATATCACTTTTAGACGAAGAAAAGTCTGGTATTTATTTTATAAAAGGCCATGTAAGTTAAAATGAGAGATCGAAAAGTAAATGATACAATATGGTTCAGACTCAGAGTAACATATTGTAAGATTATTAGTGCAATATAATGTCAATTCTAAATACAATTATTAGTGTGCTAAAATGTAGAAGTTAATTTTGTTTTAATTACTTCCTGCTTTTTAATTCAAAAATTAATTATATTCTAATCATTCTAATTTATAATTAATTCTTATAAATATTGTGAGCTCTTGAAATCAATTCATCAGTTCACCGCATGTAATCAGAATTAAAGAGAATTAATTGATTAACTGATAATTAAGTTCTTAATAATAATAATACCGAAATAGTGCATCGTCATCGAGAACATACAAATTTCAAAACTCTAGAACGTTACGAAGAGAATGAAATATCGAAAATAAAATTTCGCCTTTAAGAATATGAAACAAAACAAGTTAAATAAATGCGTATTAAAAAAGAAATTTTTGAACCAAGATATCCAGATCAGAAATTAAAACATTATATCCAGTCATTTAATTTCCTCTGTTTAAATCAGACAAAATTCTTGTGAATGTATCAGTAAAGTTTCAGATCATTTTAATTAAAAGGAAATAATATTACAGCAGTTTAAGTAATATAATGAAAAACACGTGGAGAAACTCCCTCATTCAATGCACAAAAACAGAAAGTTTACAAAGATTTTAAAAAATGTTTTCTAATATTCTTTCCCTCTCGCTCAGTCAGAAAGCACTTTTTTGTTTCTTTCTGGGAATAATCCTGTCAAATGTTAGGGGCACGGAAGACTTATTAGTTAAGCTAGGGTTTATAGGAGTGCTGAAGATCTTAGTCGTTCGATAATCTTGTAGGCTCATTTTCTCTAAATCTAATCACTGCCCGCAGACTGAGACTGCCTTCATGGATATGAAACCCCTAAGCAGGGTTTGGCTTACGACAGGATATTCGATTTGTTCATATAGTGAAAGCAAAGCAATATTAACTCGTCATGCAGGCCGGGGTTTTAGCTCTACACTCAAAATTTTCTTCATGAACTTTAACTTTTTCTTTTCTCCAGTAACAGTAATTATTCTCAAAGAACGACACCATTCCTTGGATTTCTGTACCAAGACTAGTTATGTTAAATATCATTTTCAACTGTCTAACAAAATTATTCTGACGAAGTTCAGCGTCATTCATCTGTTTGATGGAATTGAATGACAGAATTAATTTCAAAGGCTAGTTAATACATTTCATATATGAAATCTTTAGATTTGTTATGAGATGGAGAATAGCGTATATAAGTGAAATCTAATTTATTAACAATGGGCTACACGAGAGTATATAATATTTATTTCTCCCAACATTGTTCTGAAACAAAAAGCAAGAGAAATTACATTCATTTTTTAAAGCATTACAATCACCGAACATTTTAATTTGAGTTGCGAGTCTTAACTTGATATTATTTTTTGTTTGAAAGTTAACGCTAAAAGATTTTAAAATCATCTTTATTCTTTTATTCCTTATTATATTTACAGATCATATTTGCATTCACCCTGAATTTCGTAGATGTTTATTACGACATTCTTCTTTTTATCGTATTTTAAGTTATTTTCTGTATTTCTTAACATTATGTGACACAATTGTTCAGAAGATAAATATGTTGAACCAATTTACATTAAATATAAACTTCAACTTTTTGTTGTTTTGACGAAATGCCTTAACAAAAAATAAATATTTATTGCATTTAAATAATAATTTACTTACATAAGACATGTTTTCATGTTTTTTCATTGTCCCTTGTTTTTCTTCTACGCTTTACACTTGCCATGGCCATGGGTTATTTCTTTCTTCGGATTAATTGCTTAAATGAACAACATTTTTCTTTCTCTTACAAACTAAATTGTTTGCGAACATTTATGAATTAATTGATGATTGCCATCTTTTCTAATAGATTTTCAACACAATTCAGTAAAATTTAGACGAATTTTTTTACAGTAGCTGTTTGTAAAACAGGACTAATTTTTCATTCCCGCCTGGATATTCTTTCAGCGTTGTTTCCTTCAGTAACTATTTATATTAATATAATTATTCATTTTTAAATAATTATTCAATAGATAAACAGCAAATGCCACTTGAAAATTGTCCCGATTAACATTAATAACTAAAACGAGTTAAGATCCATAATGGGGAATAATTTATTTCGATTTGAATATCTTCCTTGTTTAGTAACTTTTGTTCACAGAATTAGAAAAATGTTTTTTGTATGCATTTTTTTAATAACATTAGAAGCCTAAATTCCAATTTATGAATGAGAAATTTTAAACAAACTTATCATTATTATAAATAGATTAAAAAATGTAACAATTAAAAGATAAATACGTCAGAACAGTTATCTGTTAAATAACCGGCACTGTTTTTAAGCATCTGAAACCAATACGAACTGCGTTGCCCAATCCAAACATTGTATTGTCGTCAAAAATGCGCAAATTTACCGAACTTCAGAACTTTAACACATCAGGAAATTATTGAAATATCGATTGTAACATTCCATCGTTACAAACATGAAACAGGTAAAGGTATATAAAAACTGTGTGCTCATCTAAGCCTCATTAAATTAGTACTTAATTCTACTGTTAAAAGATTCATATCATCAAAAATAAAAAAAATAAATAATTGCTATCAACCAACACGTAATTCTAGCTAGTTTTCTATTGACACCTCTCTCCTTTGAAACCCATTTTTCCTTGTAACCACTTGTTTCTACGTCCAAGAGAGGATAAAACAACTTTTATACTAATCTGTTCGTTCCTAAACTTTTTAAGACTTCAAATTTCCCTATCAGGGAAAGTCTGAGTTCTAATTGAGAAGTTCTAAAAATAATCAAATAATGTATTGTCATCAAAAACACATAACTTTCGAATTTCAGATTTCTGGCACATCAGGAAATGAGTGAGATATCGATTACAATATTCCATCGTTACAAGCATGAACAAAGTCAAGTTAAGTAAAAGACTGCAAAAACTAGATGTGTGCTCATTTAAGCCTCATTAAATTAGTACTTAATTCTACTGTTAAAAGAATTACTTATATCATCAAAAGACAAAAATATATATATATATATTTCGTTATCGACCAGCAAGTAATTCTACCTAGTTCGCTATTCACTCTTCTCTCCCTCGAAACCCATTTTCCCTTGTTCCCTTGTGACCACTTATTTTTACGTCCGAGAGAGGATAAAACCACTTTTACACTAATCTGTTCGTTCCTAAACTTTTTTAAGACTTCGAAATTCCCTGTCAGGGAATGTCTGAGTTCTAATTGAGAAAAAACTTTCGGGGTGTTAAAGAAAAAGGGCAGACAAGGCGTTGTTATCGCTTTTAGTTCAGAACTTAAGTTGTGCTACGATGTTACTTTCAGAATACGCTTTATTGAGTTTACATGGATTGATTCTTTCAGGACACGGGCACTAAAATGTCACTACATTACCGAAAAAAACTCAGCTGGGTGGATCTATTAATAAAAAAGGAATTTGTGGCTTAGCTTTGGTCGGTTTTTTTTAACATTTTTATTTTTCTCGGTTACACCAAGTTGGCGTTGCACTTGGATAGTTTTGCTCGTATACGAAGGAACGTGTCAAGATTTCCTTTTCATTTTTAATGAACATTCGCAAAATGTTCAGCGAGATTCATATTTGTTTCTGCTGGTCTTACAGTTTGATTAGAAGCGAAATGGAAACGAAATTCAAGAGCGGTTGATTTCAGTGTTATTCTATGTATAACTAGAAATTGAATAGAACATCATAAAATTTACAAAAAAAAGCTTTAAAAATATGAATTAAATACAGCTCCAAAGTTTAAATTAGATTAACTTCCCGTTTTGAAACTACAGGTGGGATATTTTGTGATGCGCCTTGTAATTTTGAACCATTGTCAAATAACGAACATGAGACCTGCACACTGTAAAAAATATCCGTTTTTTCCCCGGACTTTTTCCGTATATTTGACGGTTTAAAGCTGTTTTGTTGACAAAACGGTTTTTCACCGTTTTCCGATCCAGCCATAAACGGTTTAAAACCGTCAGTTCAAATTCTATTTTTCGTCATACGGTATTGTTTTCCGTACGATAACTTTTCCTTTTCTTAAATGTAATTTTATTGCATTCATTTCATGTTTTTAATAGGGTTCCATCTCCGTTATTGTTTACATATGTTGCAGTAACCTGTTGGCACTCATGAAAGCTAACCTTAAAACACGTGTTCTGGCAATAGGTGATTTTTACACCACTAGGTGGCGCCACTAGAGCTATAGTGACTTTAAAACTCAAATAGATTATTTTTACTTCATTTTGTGAAGTCTCCGGTGGTCTAGTGGTTATAGCGACTGCCTTTTATTTCTATGAACGCGGTTTCGATCCTCGGCTTGGAGGAGTTAGAAGCTTTGTCACCATCTTGCATCGAAATCGTCCAAGTAAGTTCAATTAAAAATTAAATTAATAATTAAGCCTTGATTAATTAATACATTAATACAAATGTACATTTGACCCTCAATGACTTAGAACGTGCACCAGGTATACATGGCAGATCTTCGATTAGGTCTCGAACCCGCAGATTTCTATCGCCCAAGCCGAAACTCTACATCGAGGTTCTTTATATTCACAGTTTTGTTGAATTGGCAAAGACGTATGGAAAATTTCAAATCTCGGATTTTCATTAGTTCATTTTTAAAATAAAAAAAGAAACTTCTAGAAATTCCAAACGCAGAATTCTTTGAATAAAGTAGGAACAGATATGGTGTTCTCAAATGAGTTTTTGTATTGAATCAGAAAAATATATACTACAAATTTATTAAGAAAACATTTTTCATTTAAATTTCATATAGTTAAAGATTTTCCTACACTTAGAACATAATTGGAACGTTGAAAATATAGAGAAAGTGAATGGACTCTCAGAATGTTTAGAATTTTACAGGAATTATATTTTTTATTTTAAATTTCTTATTTTCGTTTAATGGTTTCGTTTGAAATTGAAAGATTTATAAGAAATGGTTACTCTTCTTTCCAGAAGTACTAACAGGTTTACTTTAATAATAGATTATTTACATTAAGAAATCAGCGTAAGATTTAACGCAGTCATTAAATGGGATGTATTTAATCTGAGCAAACTTAAAAACGGCAATGCGACGTTAAAAATGATTGCAAGAATAAGGGCAAAACTAAAATTAAGCTTCCAATTTTTCTTAAAGTGCATTTACGAAAGAAACTCATTTTAAGCTCTTTTCCGACCTTGAGATATATTTTATTAAATAATGAATAATTCAGCAAGCTGTAACTTATAGGGTGGATAATTTTTCAAAATAAATTGAGTATACAAAATTGGACTGCAAACAATAGGTAAAAGGTTTCAGTAAAAAGAAATTTTTATCTGAGCTTTTTAAAACCTAACAAATGTCTAAAATCTCTCATTTTTCATCTTCTCCTAAGAAAGAAATGAGAAATAGAAAACTTGAAAAGATAACCTTTCGAAGAAATCCTTTTAATGCTACTTCAAAGGATCAAAATAAAACGACAATTGCAGCTAAAACTCTTCAAATAACTTTAATCGAATATTAACTTATATATTCCATGAAGCTTTGTATAGACAAGTGTATTAATTATCGACGGAATCAAATTCTCTTTTCAGAGTGAGCGTCATTTATTTCAGCTGTCTTTTCCAACAGATGCTTTTAATTACTTTTGTAAAGTAAAGTATATTTTACCGAATTTAGTAGATATTAAGATACAATATATTATTTTTAGACATTTTATATCTACGAAAGCTAGGGGACGCGGTGTCCTAGAAACAAGGTCTCCGATTCGGGGTCGGAGGGTTCGAGACCAGATTCCACTGAAAATGCGCCGTGGGCCTGTTGTACGCCAAATCATACGTTGGGGGACAACACTCCTCCTGTGATGAGGCAGCTTGGAGAGGGGGTGCCATCTCAGGTGTCATTCTCGTCATCTGATCACGGTTCAAAATTACGAGGTTCGTCCCAAAATAATCCTCGTATTGCTTCAAAACGGAACGTTAATATACTAAACTAAGATTACTAACAAAATCCACAAGCCCCTTCTTAACTACTACGAAAAAGTATATTCATTCTGACATGATATCAAATAGGCTATGCCAATCTGAATTTGAAATTCATTCCTGATCATAAAGAAGAAAAACTAATGTGAAATCACACCACTATGAAAACTGAAATTTGTGCTCACATGATACACATAAAATGCGCTGTGCCAATTTGATTTTGGAATCAATTCCGTATCAGGAGGAAGGAAAAAGGACGCGACATCACAGCACCCCGTAAGACGGCGTATAATCAGATGATAGAAGACGTGCGGTTACGTCACACGAATTGACTCCAATAAGCTATAGAATTCACTTTTCATTTTCAAAACTTTAAAAATAGTCATAACCTTTTAATAACAATCCTAACCTTTTAAAAAATACATGGTGACGTATCCGTAATATTTCGCCTTTCGAAGATTTTAATGAAGAAAAGAATCCCTTTCCTTAAGCAAATGGGGGGAAAGAAGAAAGAAATGCAAAAAAATTAAGTTAGGTTCTACTTGAACATTTTAACTTTGTAGAAGCTCACTCTTGCATTCAAACTTCAAAAACTTATAACTTTCAAACGGGCACATAAGTTTGTTAGAAAAAAGCTATCTAATACTTACGGAAAGAAAAGTATAGTAAATTTCGAATAATTATAGTATAATAATAACTTAGAATAAATATAGTAATTTCTAATTTCTAAGATACAACTTGTGCTTCGAAATACTAGATCTCCGTAATTACTATATAACATTTATCAAATTAAGTATGCCTAGAAAGCTGGTAATAATTGAATAGTTTTATGCACTTGGACTATTTTTTCAGAACTTGAAAAAACTTGAAGATATTATATACAACGTGAAGATATTATATACAACCAAATTTATTTTTTAAAATTGATTTTGATTTATTTTTCTCAACCATTCCATTAACAAAAACGTCATAATTCAAAACATAGCAAAGATTTACATTACTGATTCAAGATGAATCTCTTTCATTTATCTCTTACCGAAAGAAAAGAAATCTACTAACTGTCATGCTTCTAAATATAGATGACAATTCTACAGAAATAAGAAGATTTCATCCTAAAACTCTCTGAAATGTTTGTAATATTTCTGCCAGTTAATGGCTCATAGGTGCTTTGTTTTCAGTGATGGGTTCATTTTCACTGCTGAATTGTGTTTAATTTAGCAACCGAATGTCCTGAAGCACTTTCCTAACCAGTTATCAGTTAATGACAACATTACATTTGGCGCAACATGGACAATATTGGCTTTTGCGCCATAAAATCCGAATCAATCAATTGATAGCAATACATTATTAAGAAGTATATGAGTGTAAATTTTTCTTAAAAGACTTGGCCTGAAAATGTCTTCTTTTGGTGAACATCAAAAACTTGTCTATGCGATATATATTAATATTCTGATTCTCCGTTTTTCATGAATTATTATCGAACATAGGACATTAAGATATAGGACATTTTGAATAATATAAAGCCTTTCGAGAACAGGAATAGAAACTTTTACAAATAACCTTCAGCACTGAATCTCTTTACGACAAGCTGGTGTACCACCAGGTGAAACATAACTTCCTGCAAATGGATATGTTATGAAAGATAAATTGTTTCATGCTCTTGAGTGTTACTTCCCTTCTATTCTTTTTGTGAGATAGCAACCAAGATAAGACAGAAACATATTAGTTGCATTATTGCTCTTCAGATAAAAAACACTCGAGATAACAAAACTATTAGAGCAAATATTCTTTTCCCACAGATGGGAAAGATTGATCATTAGCCCGAATTCCAGACCCAACAAGATGAGACTCTTGTCCAAGAGTGTTGAATAAATAAAGCTTTCATCACAGACAAAAGGTTCATTAAATATCATAGTTCTGTGTTATGCATGGTTGCAACATGACAACCAACTGATTTGATAAAGAAACAACTTGGAAATCATGTTTCTTCATTTAGAACCAGCTTATGTATCTTTGAACGCCAGAGCGTTCTGACTAGTTGCGAGTTCAGAAATTCCATTTCATAAGATATTCAAATTGATCAATGGCAAAACATTTCTTTCAGTCGCTTGCCATCAGAATGTCTTCTTTCAATGTACAGTAAATTCGAGTTCAGGTGTACTCATGCGAACTAACAACAAAAAAATGTGGATAAATTGCTTTTATGAAAATATTGGAATAAAACAAAATGCATCAAAAAGGACACAATGCAGATGCGAACTTTTAATTCTTTGGATTCATTTGATTAATTCGAGTTAAGTCGGCTCATGCTCACGTGATAAACATGAAAAGCGTCGACAATTTAATTTGACAATCCATTGCACATCCTGCAGGAGAAAACTAGTTGGTACCAAAGCACAACGTGCAGTTAGAATCAGCAGAACCAGAAACGAGTTCCTACCACCCTGCCTGAGCATCCGGAGTCAAGTCAATGATAATTATCGCAATGTTAACCCATTAACGTCAAAATTAATTTCAAACATAGATTTCAATAAATTTCTATTAAATTATGTTTAAAACACTAAGTTAACTGTGAAGTAAAATTAAATTCTGGGAGAAAATGTTCCCTTTTTATTTTTTTAGAAAATAATAAATAAAAAAATTATTTTTAAAAACTTTTTCAGATAATTTTAAAGATTTTTAAAATATAGTAAAATATCAAAAAATTAAAATCACTCTCTAGTTCCATGCATTACCTCAAAAATAAAAAAAAAGGAAAAATCAAAAAATTTCAAAATGACAACATTTTGACTTTAAAATCTGGCTAACTGGTGGTATCTGCCTGTTGAAAACTATTTTGGGGTTTGGCAATACCTACTGACTCCATAGACAAAGCGAAAAAGAAACAATGGAATGCATTCGGTTCAGCCACGGAAGTGAATGTAACTGTATTGTAAATAGGACGCTGGGAGTTAACGGGTTAATAAGGAAACTGAGGGTGGAGTCCTAATAGCTATCACGGGCCACGGTTTAACCCTTCCCGCAGGAGGTACGTCCCGTCATCGTAGTGAAGGTTACTCAACCTCACACCATTAATATACTCACTAGGGAAGCGAGAACCCGCTTAATTATCCAGCAGCTACTCATCCACGTACTCGTGGCACCGCCTCCGTTGGGAGTGTCGTTATAGTCAGATAACATGTAAAATTGTGTTGTGTGACTGTGGTGCCAAGTGAATTTATCCTATTAAAGGCTTTTGATACATATATTTTGGCAATCTTTCAAACAATAAGGATTTGATTATTCCATATCTTTCATCAACTTACACGCAATTAAGAAAATTTTTATTTTGGTAAATTAGCAAATATAACAGAACAAGAATTTTCTACTAATGTTTGAAAATATTTCAAAACCACTATTAAAAATACTAAATATTTAAACAGGACCTAACAATGGATGAAAAGTAAAAGAAGCATTTTATGATTTCTTATTAAATAATATATTCATCTGTCTATTGTAACTAATAAAGTTCAAAGAAATATTTATAATAATGATTAGGTGATATTATTTGCTTTTGATGAAATATTTAATTCCATTTAATTCAGTTTTCAGTTCTAAAGAAATTCTTTCAATTATAATGGTTTTGATGCACATTCTTTCAAGTTTGTCTAAAAGAACTAGAAAGAAGGTGTACTGTCGAAGTTCGCGACTGAAGAAATACTTTCTTGAAAGTTTAGATTGCAATAATAATTATACTTAATTTTATTTCGTGTAACTCCAGAACAGATTCGAATTAATATGAACGTTCTGAAAGTCAAAGAATGCTGAAACAGCGAAACTTCATAAACTTTTGGTTTAAATGAAACAAGCGTTCAGATTGTATCGGAAGCATAAGCACTTAAAACAAAGTAAAATATAACAATCCAATCAATACTCTTCGATATATAAAGAAAACCCTACTTATATCCATTATGCGTGAAAGGTTTCATCGACAATATTGTTTGAACCGCACGAAAACTGCTTAGTAATTTTCTTTTTGTTCGAAAGGAAAAAGCTCGACTTCTTTTACTCCAATTCAAAATAGCCGAGTAAAAACTTTTAAAATATTGGTCAATATTTGAGTTTAATATTTAAAAAAAACCGTCTTATAAGTTGGAGTCTTTTTTAAGTTAAAAATCAGACACGCTAATTTCATGTTTCAGAAAATTGAGTTTCTGTCTTTATTAAGGTCAACGCATGCTGCTGGTGGAAAGATGAGCTAGTGTATTAAAAAATAGACACCTTCAGACAAATTAACACTGCTACCAAAAGCACTAAAAATTAGAATAAAGAAACATTAAACTACCACTAGTTGTCGAAAATTCTAAGCAATCCGCTGTTTTTGATAAAATGTGTCCATTTTGGGCTTACATGTAGACAATTTATGTATGTAGATATTAACAAAAACTTTAATGTGCATAATGAAACACAAGTAGTAATTGATTCATACTAGGAAACTTTATTAAAACATTAATTCATCAGAAATTCATCGTGTTACTCATCTTCTATTGTTATATTAAAAAGAAATATGCTATATGTCTATAATAATGAGATGTTAATTACCAAAAAACCTTAAGTTATGATTTAAGACAGGAGCAAATATTAGCGATTCTGCTAACAAGAACGGCATTAAATCCTGCATTATTAAGAATTCGTCTATAAAATCTTGAATAGAATTAAGACGCTTGTCCGAAACACCTATACGAAATTACCCTTATATGGAGGTTTCAGAGTTAAATTGAACGAAGTCCACGAGACTCATTTCTGAGGAAACAGATCTCAAAGTTGGTTAGCTGCGTTTTAAATAACATTGGACTTCTAATTGTTTTGTTCGTGCTGCCTGGTGGACACAAACTGAAATATGGACTCGAACCATTATTACGCAGAAAATATAACATATCTTCGTTAGTGCAAAATGGACAAAAAATTGTCTTGGTTCACTTTAACTCTGAACCTTCTATCTCTAGATTGAAAGAAAGCTGAAGATAATTATATACGGATTACAGGCACTATGCTTTGAACTGCGGATATCGCATCGGAACTTGCCCATTGTATTTGGGAACGAAGACCTCGTTTCCTACCTTGTACTTGTCACTCAAATAGGATGAAGTGTCTCATGTGTGCCAAGGTAATCCATACCTTTTCGGGCAATTCTGACCATGACTCGGATGATGAAGATGCTGAGTACGCAACAGACTAATTTACAGAGTCATCATTCACCGAGTAAATGACGACGATTTGATGCGGCTATTGAAGATCTAGGATTATGAGCAACCAAATAATCTTAGGAAATATAGCACAAGAAAATTCTGGGTCATTTATGCACTGTTATAAGAACAAATAACGTAAAAGTAAAAATAGTTATAAAAATATAAGTACTATAATTGCAATTCGTTCGAATTATATATTTTGTATAATAAAGAATCTGTTAGTCAATTTATATCTGTTAGAGGGTACTTATCATTTCCGCTATACTCGTAAGTAATCTGCATGATTTGAATGTTGCTAAAAGTTTTAATTGTGAGAAAGCATTTAACAAATTCTTGACAAACAAACAAGTCAAGTGTTTAGTATAAAGTTCTAATTGCTTTTACGAAACATAAAGTATATTGTAAACGCATTTGCAAAAGAAAGAGCTAATATATTTCAATAGTTACTTGTCGTCACCATATGCACTTGCCTCGTATTGCGACGTTCAAAATTACAGCATTATGAATCTGTTTCATAGTTGTTAAATTTGTAGATTCGATTTTTTTAGCAAAGCATGAAGTTTGAGTGGCAAAAAATATTTATCTGGGATTTTTCTAATTTTTACGATTCAGAGAGGATTACATTAAACATAGATGCCTTGTAATAAAAATGCTTAATATTCGGGACAAATAAATTAATTTCTAATTATGCATTTCATTGCAGAAATTAAAGCTATACAAACAAAGTAAATCAAGGAAATCAATGATGTTTTTCTCTGCATTTCATGATTTATATAAAAAATGGGAAGATACTAAAAATGTGGGCCCTGTAACCGTATTTTTGACTTCGAAAAAGTAAGAACTGCTGTAGCAACTCATTGGTTCCAGCACCGGACTGCAGAATGCAATCTGAGCCAGGATTACCTTAAGGCATAATATCGTAATATTTTTCTTAGAAACATAACGTTTCTAAACTGAGAAGTCGAAATTAAACATGTTAAGAAAAACAAAAACAGTTTATTTCTTTTTGGAATATTTAAGCAAAATAATATGGTGTTAACATTGCTACAAATCATATATGAAATGCTGATTTGTCATCGCTTCAAAATTGAAATTTGAAAAAATTAAAATTTGAGGAGAGAGAAAGAAGGAACTGGCATCAACTTTTCGAAAGGCGGCCATTTTGTTTTTCCCTCCATAACGCTTGAGTGCACGAGCTAGGAAATGCTCTCTATCAAAATTCTGTTTCTCCTCCTCAAAACGAAGAGATTGATACTAATCCCATACTTGTATCATAAAACTTCCCCCCTCAAGTTTTTCTTTTTGATCTTTTTTTTACACTTGAGCTCCGAGTATAATTTGGGCGGCCACAAGTATCACGGTTTGAAGAGCGACTTTTTCTTTTTTTAAGCAAAAAATATTTTCTTGAAGAAGTTTTCGGAAATTATAAAGCATAAATGAATACCCAGAAGGGAAACTTTTATCAGTGGTCCATTCGCGGATTACTCATTCTCTATTTAAATTGTATTGAGAATACTTTTGGCGTAGAGTTTGTAATTTATAGAACAAACATTTTACACTCTGCATGTCTAATCTTATATTAATTTAACACTTACATAAGGAATGAGGTTTCCTGTATAAAAATTACGAGAACATGAAAAAACTGAAAAATGATGACAGCTCTTTCGCTTTTCCAATTCCATTGAAGATCCATCGTGTATTGGGCCTGGTGCACGTTAAATCTTACATAAAGGGTCAAACGTCCTCCTACTGGTGTGAGGCATGCTGGTTCAGGAGTCGTTATTGACATCTAACCATGGCTCAAAATTACAAGAATCACCCAAAATAGCCCTCGTGTTACTGCTAAACGGGATGTTATTATAAATAAACTAAACAATTCATAGAAGAAAATGACAAGGTAAGATTATTGGAATTAATGTAGTAAGAGTTCCTCTGCCTAATATATACATAGAAAAATTTTCACATAGAATTATTTGTTTAACTTGGCTTTCACCAACATACTTAGGTTTCAGGGGTATAATGAAACATTTAAAAAAATTTAATTAGTAGATTAATTTTATCAAGAGAGAGGGCATTAAAGAATATGGATAAGACAACATTATCATTTAATGGCTATTGATAGATGTGTCTTGTAAACTGCTTATCAGTGAACTGAAAATTGCGGTATTTTCAATTCTAACACTACTTTATTCCATAATCATTCTTCTTAAAATATATAGATCAAGCAAATATTTATTTTTTGATGATAATACCATGCCGATTTTTTCAAATACATAAAGTTACTTTGTTTTTCAATAGTGATTTTTTTTTTAAATTCAAATATTTTGCTCTCAGCAAAGTAAAGCTGAAACTGCTAATATAAGTTTGGAAGTTAACTCTATAACTAAACTTTGGAAAAGAAACAGTATGTGGTGTGGCCTGAAAATAGTCATGTACCAGTGAATTAGGCATAAGGATATGATTCAAATATTTATTTAGTGATGAAAATTCTTATTACAAAATATTTATTTAGTGATGAAAATTCTTATTGAAAAATATTTATTTATTAATGAAAATTCTTATTACCAAATGTTTATTTATTGATGAAAATTCTTATTACCAAATATTTATTGATTGATGAAAAATAATGACACTATACGAGTTATAAATGCATAGAGTTCCCTCGTCTCATGATCGATTATTTTTTTCAAATTCAAACAATGTCACTCTCAAAAATGTAAAATTGAAAATACTAATACATGTTTGAAACTCGACTCTATAACTGAAGTTTGGAAAAAACCAATACGTGGTATTGTCAGAAAATAGTCATGTATCAGTGGGTTAGGCATCAGGATACGATCAATATCATTTATTTCATCGCATTCCTTCCTTAAACAAGGATAACAAGTTTTTATGTCCTCTTAGGGGAACTTCCAAACGAGGATTGATTTAGTGCTTCCCCCTTGCATCTCTGGTGCAGATGGAGAAACCACGTCACTGAGAGGAAATTGGGAACTACTATTTGTTCCGATTTGTCTTCTTTCTTGGGGGATATGCTTCAGCCAAGGGCTGACAAAAGAGATTAAAAAAGAAATCATCGTTGATTATAGTATTCAAATGTAAATATTAGTTGCAAAAAACGGAAGATTCTGGACTGAACTTTGAGCAACTATGGTAGACATTTTTTTTATCCCACATCGACACAGCCAACCCAAACGGGTGCAAGGCTAATAAAAGGCCGATAGAGAAAAATTTACCTATTAAAATATATCTAAAATTAATTTTATTGTTAAAGTATGTTTATTTTTATAAATGTAAAACTTTGAATGTCTCCGAGTATTAAGATTATGTCCATTAAATAAAATTAAAAGTTAAAGCATCACTACACCTATATATCAATTTAAAACACTGCCATTATATATTTAAAATGCAACAGTTCAAAATATTTCTAATTGGGAAAAAAAGACAACAATCACTGTCACAAATGTCGCCGCTCCTTCTGTAGGCATTGCAGACTGAACTCTGAGCAATGGTGGTAGTTACGACGATTATAATCTGCAATAATTCATCTCAGCAGACAGTGCTTTATTATTTCACAAGCGTAATCCGACTAAACACACACAACTAGACTGCAGCCATCTTTTATAATCTTCACATTTTCAAGATATAAGAATATGCAATATATGCAGTCAGACTACTGCTAGTTTCCAAATAGGTCAACTACACGAGACACTGAAGCTTTTTCGTAAATGTTTTACAAAAAAGCTTTTAAGAGTTAGACATAAATAGAAACGCCGTCTACGTGATTACAATGAGCATTCGCCACCAAGATAACCATTTATTCATATACCATGAAATATAAAAAAAATTCCTATGGGGCTTTGTTGGAATATTTATAAAAGGAATCATATGCGTATCTGTCCTTTCAAATATAAAGATAAGCATGTTTTTATAAATATACAAAAGGAATCAAAATGAGGTGGCACTTCAATAAAATGTATTAATTGTTGCTACCATGAATATATATATTTTTTAAAATCTTCAGGAAATTCCACAAGAAAATTTATCAGTTGTTGCTTCCATGAATATATTTTATTTGAAGATATCAGTACTGTTTGAAAAAAATTCCAGTTTCAGATTAAATCTTGCTGGCTAATACATTAATTATTATTTCAAGATATAACTATCCATCTTTGTAGAAAATTTGAGGACAGACATCCGTCAGACTGAAAACTATAGAAGAAACAAGTATGGTTACGATATTAATGGATGATAGACAGGATAATACGAGTAATATGCGAAAAGTTTCGGTTATTCTACTACTGGAGTCTCTTTTGACCAAACGAGAATTTCAATCCTTATCCTGAAATATTTCTAGAAATAAATCTTGACACTGCCGAGACATTTATACTTTTGAAATGTCAAAATTTCAAAGCGATAGTTTTTCAGATTTCTGTTCGAAAAAGAGTAACAAATATATATCCATCGAGGCTCTTTCAACCCTGTTAGAAAATATAAAAAATTCCCTGTTAGATGAGTGGAACCGAGAGTTCATATTCCGGTTTGTTATTAGTAGATATCCCAGAAGCAAATAAATGATGACGAAAAAGGCTTTTATTTCAAGAGTTGCTTTGAGTATTTATAATTCTTTGTCCTAAAGGAAGGCTGTCATGTGGTGAATAGGGAAAGCTCTTATCTGTTTTTCCCCTTGAATTTGCTGTTTAGTGATGCAAAAATATATGGCAACAGAAAAATGAAACTTGCGTATTTATAAATTAAAACAAAACACATCAATCATTGGACATTTTCAGACAGATAAATTAGCACGAATATACAATTAATAAAAAAAATCAATTAACGATCAATCATGGATTGCTTCCACCACTTAAGTTTTCTATTTTTCCTACCATCTAATTAGATGACATTTCAAGTTTCTGGTATGACCGGTCGTTTTCATTCAACTAAAAGTGCAAAGAATATACGAGATGTTTAGATAGTCCACGTGATTTTGTATTGAATTATACCTATAAAGTATTACAAAATTTTGATTTATCAGTTTGGAAAAATTATAATTCGACGGACGTGCGACACTCTGATAAGCCAGTTAAGTGGTTGAACTGTTTGGCATTGGTACGTGTTGGAATTAATCTTCTGAGAGAGAATTGTTATTTCAAAGGAAGAACTATACTTAAAAATCTTTTTAAAATCAATGTGAAATTATGTTAAATGTTGCAGTAAGGATAAATGAAAATATATATAAGTTATCTAAATATTTGTCAATAACAGAAGAAACTCTTTCTGACGGTGACAAAATGTGAAAGACACATTTTTGTATAGAAAATTATTTTCAGTTCAGTCAAAACTTTTAAAACATAGTAAGTATTTTGCTTTGAAAGGTAATTATATAAATAATTATCAAAATATGGTATATTTCTCTTTATTATTTCGCTTTGTAAATTCAAAATAATAATACAGGACGAAATTATAAATTCCATTTAGTAATAATATGTCAGATTACGTTTAGAATACTTCAGGTTGCATCTAAAAGAAGTTTTAAAATAAGTGACTAAAGATATTTGTTAAATCAAATTTTATTATGATTCGGCATAACTAAGGTACTTATGTGTATAAGGATTATGAAATAAAATAAAATGAATTCGAAACTGAAGCGAACCACTTAAAGTTATCTTTGGTAAAGAAATAATAACTAAAGCTTCAAAAAATCTTAGGATAAAACAAGTCCTTCAAAGTCTTGGAATTCGTCTAAAAAGAAATATTGAAAATGTTGCCGATATAAAAAACATTGAAGCAGTGATATAGGCCGAATCCCGCAAAAACCGTCGAAATATTTTATTTTCCCGGGAAGATATGGAAACAAACAGATTTCTCCTTTCAATTTATAAAGGTGTGTCTCCCCATAAAACTGAAACAATCCATTTCTTTAGGCACAATCGTATAAATCGAAAGAAATGACGCAAAAAATTCCTCCAGAGGATCCCGGAAGTATTTTGAAAACGCGTCTGTGTACACACCTTTATCATTCCTTTTAAACGCTTCTTTTGTTTCAAAAACGCTCTCTCTCTCTCCAAAAAAAAAGAATAATGATATCACTTTATTTTTCGGACCTGGCCAACCGCTCCCGAATAGATTTCTCGCTGCATGACGGATGGCGGGAATTTTTCACTGCGATGAACAGCAGTGGGAAAAGGGGGAAGCAACAGGATCGATTTCTCATAGAAGACGAAGGAAGAAAATAAATAATAAATAACAAACACTTAACGAAGTTCGGGT
Source organism: Araneus ventricosus (assembly GCA_013235015.1). Taxonomy (NCBI): domain Eukaryota; kingdom Metazoa; phylum Arthropoda; class Arachnida; order Araneae; family Araneidae; genus Araneus; species Araneus ventricosus. The sequence continues at coordinate 2,206,160 of BGPR01000029.1, read as the reverse complement.
GAAATAAGGGACGGATAGGAAAGAAATGAGAAAAGATGGTGCAGACAGAGGAAGTGCACGCAATCACGCAAAGCATCTCAAAAACAAGTACATTATGGCGAGATACTTCGTACTATTTTGAGAATATGCGGGCGGATGGACTTGTTTTCTTAAAATTCGTTTCAAAGTCCAAGTACAATCTATCTTGTGACATAACTACCAGGGAGTTTCGAGCTGTTCACTCGTATTGTGAAATTCTTGTGTCATCCATCAAGTACACTTTTCTGCAGAGAGTCTCAATTTTGAGAAATTGTTTGTGATTCGTATTTCGCATCTATCTCTTTTTTTAAAAGATAAAAAATATTATGAAGTGTTTCCATTCATTATTTTTGGAGTGTTTCAATTAGATTATCTGTAATATCTAACTAAAGCGAGATTTTGCGAAACTATATGTAAATGAGATAAGTCTTGTATTTTGGGACATATCTATCAGTGAATTTTTTGCTGTTCATTCACACTGTGAAATTCTTGTGTTATCGATCAAGTACAATTTTCTGTGCTTGACAAACAACTTATAGTTGAGATAAGTCTGGCATCATTCACTTCAGACCTGATAAAATATTTAATTTCATGATTTTTGGAGTGCTTCAGTAAGATGATGGATGTTATATTTGACAGAATGTCAAACACTTGTAAACTGATCTAGATCTAATAACAAGAGATGTGTAAAACGCTTTTACAAATAGTTCTCAAAAATTCTATAGATGACGCCCCTGAAACCTACCGAGTGTAAACGTAATTTTGCGATTTTTTTTTTAAATTGATAATTGAGAGCTCTAAAATTATTAAAATATTACATTGTCATCAAGACCCAATAAATATACAAAATTTCAGAACTCTAGTGAATTAAGAAGTGAATGAAAAATCGATCACAAAATTCCAACTTTACATACATACATAAAACATTTCGAACTTAGTAAAAGCGTTTAAAAACCATTTTCTATCTCTTTGTTGCTGTCTACCATCCACAAATTCTTCATCATTAAAGTTTAAGTATAGAAACAACATTTCGTTATATTTGGCGTATTTTTATTGTACTATTAACTTTTCAAAAGGATTTCTAAATCTCGTTATAAAATAATTTTTCATTCTTTTCATAATACATATAATTTTTCTGAACTGCTTAGTTGATGCAATAAAATGATTTTGATGATAATTTGTGATTCTGAGATAATTGAATTGTTACCTTATTTTAAATATGAGATATATATAATCAGATATACATTTATTAAAATTAAATTTATGAATCTCAGAGTTATTTTTCTTGATCTATAATAAGATACTGCAAGCAAATTCTATAAACGAAAATTTTGTAAACTGTAGTTAGTTTGCTGACGGGAACTGATTGGGTAATACCTGGTTTAGATGAGTTAAATCAGCATCTAACTATGAAAAATTTGAATGCTAGTTATGAAAATGATTTTGATTCGCAATAAAGGATATAAGAAATAGCAAAAAATGAATTGGAGAACAGCTTAAACACTTCTAGCGATTTTTAGGAATTTAACTAGTCTTCAGATATAGATAAAGAACTACAATAAGTGTGAATACTAAGAAAAGGAAGTTATGGATTTTCTTTCATTTATTCAATTCATGTTTGTTCATTTTTAAATAAATGTGATATATGACCGAAAATCTTTATGAATGAGACTTAAGCTGCTCTTTAAAGAAATGAGCATTTTTAAATACCAAAGACATATTAAATCCTGAATATTATTCCGTGATTAAACGATAGATATTAATAACAATCACAGCTTTGAACTTAACATGCTTATTGTATTGAATCCGTTTATTGAGAGCCATAAAGAAGTGGTTATCTTTGATGTGTACAATATTTAAAAGGTAATCAGGTTAAGCAGAACACTGAAAAACACTTAAGCAAAATCTATTGAAGTATTTCTTTCTAGCATTGATCAACATCTTAAAAAATCTCACAAGTACTTTTTTCAGTGATTTAATTAAGGGTTTATTTAACGTTTCAAGACAGAAAACGATTTATTTAAATGAAAACCAACTTGCAAAGAACTAATATTATGATATACTAGTACATAAACATTATTTCATTTCTAACAGCCTTTGATAAGTATAAGTGAAATGAAAGAACTATTAGAGCTCACTTCTTCATACTTAGAAGCCTTTCATACTTTCATCAAAACTTATACAAAAAGCCCACCTTCCATCATCATGATAGATTTCAAACGAATTGAATCAATAAATGACTTGGAAGTAGTCCGTTTGTAGAAACAACTATTTCATGCTTACCTTTGGCTTATTCATGCAGTTATATATAAAAGACCAGGATTTTCTATGTTTTAACCCCTTAACTGGTTTGGGGGTTTAACTGATTTTAAACTTATAAACTGAAACAAAATCATTCGCAGACATTATATTTCGATACAAAATATTACGTAGAATCCATAAACACTTAAATGGTCCTTTAGATTCTCAAATGAATTAAAATTCCCAAAATAGAAGTTGTCATATAATTAGATAGTTGAGGAAACAAACTAGTTAAGGCGCTAAAGTATAAATTTACTTATAAATTTCTCAAAATATCATTGAATGGTCAACAACTAGATGAATTAAAACTCTTATTTGTATAATATACTTACTTCTGAAACAGCAAGCTCCCTTCCTTGATTCATCTTGATTGCATAGCCCAGTTTCATTGGCTCTTGATTCTTGTGGGCAGGAATTTTCATCGACACAAATTCCACCGATGCTTAAGCAGTTTGAATCAATTTTCAGTATTTCAGCTACAAAAGCAAGAAAATATAAATTACCAGAGATATTCTTCATGATATAAACAAATAGAAACATTCACAACGAATTGCATATTCATATGAAACATTCATAACCGATATACAGATATTTAGAAGATACTCGTATTTACCAATAAGAATATCTCTTTACCTGATGAGATAGGTCGCGAAACAGTTACTACATATAAACCGACATCAAAGAACCATAAAATGCATGATCACTGAATTTTTACCACGATCGCCTTGATATTATATAGCATGGTGGCAGAATCTCGGCTTAGGGACCGGAAAATATTGTATTCGAGACCCGATTGAGCCGAAATATGTGCCGAGTTCGTGGGTCTGGTGAACGTTAACTCTATTTAAAAGGTCTCCCAGTTGATGTGGAAGTTTGTAGAGGGCTATGTCGAGTCAGGGGTCATCTTCGATTCGTGGTTCAAAATTGAAAGATCTAGACCAAAATAGCCCTCATATAGCTTAAAGATGGAACTTTAATCTAACTATATTAAACTAAATCTTAATACCAAGTAATCGTTATTCATTTTACTTGATAAGTGCATTCCTAAGCTGTCTTCTGGCATGGCTAAGGAACATGAAGTGAAGGAAGAAGGTTATGGGCTCTATCAATCTGGCTGTGTTCTTAACCGGTATTATACAAAAATTGGTATTCTGATGTGTGCTCTAGCCCCGATCGGGCTGGATGCTGGAGATTTTACTCTAAGCTAAAAACATATGTGGGTCAATTTCTCCTGAAATCCGTTAAGAAAGCAATCGACACCCATATATCGTAAGTATAAGTCAAACTTCTGTTACTACTAGCTACTTTAAGTAATACTTAGTTCGTTTTGACCTAAGCTATTTTCAAAATTTTTCATGTCTTCAAGTCTTATTATAAAATGATATATTGGATACAGCACAGAATATTATTCCAGATATCCACCATATCCATAAAATGTACGTTTTTGAATAAAAGATTCGAAGAGAAGACCCATAGCATCGAGGGAACTAAGGGCAGATTCAAAAACAAGCTGGAGTGGGAAAATTTCTTACACTTCCCTTGCTTTACACATTTATATAAAAGCATAGAAATAATGATGTATAGTTTCTTTGCTCTTCTTTTACCCGCAGTGGAATTAAGAAGAGCTCTACTTTTTCTCCTTTTCAATTCGAAGAATTTGTGTTTCTCACTTCCTAATGTTTCTTCTTGGCAGACGGGATTAGCCGAACATATTGTTGAGCAAGATACTTGATGGTGTCCTTGAGGCTCTTAGTTTGTTATTTCAACTTATTTCTGTTAGTTTAAGCTCTAAAGGTGCAAGAGACTCTTTTTCAAATGCCGGTTAAATGTTATACCATTTACGATTATTTCTTTTTTATTCATTTACAACTTTTTAAAGTATTATTGATGGATTATTGGATATTCTATATAAAAGTATTCTTTAAAATACGAAAGATTTTAAAAATCGTATTAAACTTCGAGGATTTGTGAAAGGATAGAGAAAGATATCTGATGAAATCGTTGTTAAAAAGATTATAAGAAATTCAGATAAAGAAGATTTGTGTTCAAGTGCTCGTTAAATACGCCGGTCAAATTTAATTATGAAACTCACTGAACATCTTGCAGGAGGAAAAAGTACTGACTTCACAGCTCAGTATAAGGCAGTGTGCAAGTGTGTGTAAGTGATATCCTTAAATTCTTTTGTCGTGTGATTGGGACTTAAAGTGAATTGACATTATTCTTGATGGATCCATCTAGATTTGAAAGTGAAGATTACAAAGGAATTAAGCCATCTTTATAGGATATTCTTTATATAAAATATGAAATAAAATCTTCGAAATATTCATCATTTGCTTAATTTAGATATTTGCTTATGCATATAAATAAACTATTAAATGAAGGTTTTACTTGTTATGAAGATCTAACATATCCATATACTAAAGAGCTTAATGGTGGCAATTTATTTGTTTAGGCGTAATTATTATATATTTAAGAGAAGCAAAGATATTTAAATAAGTTGATATAAATAAATTTAAAAGACCATAATTTTTCAAACATTATGCATAGAAATACCATATATATCTTTAAAGATTAAATAACTGAAAGACTGAGACTCTCTTCTAAATCAACTAAAGCAAAATGTTATACTTAGAAAACAGTGTCTTTACGGCTTCCATCTATTTTAATGATCTTTAGCAACTCAGTAACTAAAAAAAAATCGCGGCAAAATTTCTTAACTTTGGCTGTCTTCATAACGAGCGATGGTTACCTTGCTACCTGTTATCGTTACTGGTAACTGAAAAATAATGAAATTTTCTAGATTTTTTCCTTTTTAATTATCTCTCTTCTAATTTTTGCTAAATACTTCATGTTATTTAAACAAAGTCTTTGAAGAAAAATAGTAATCGCCCTTAAAAAAACTCACCATGAAACCTTCGGTCGAGGGATTTATTTAATTAATCTACGCGATCTCAGTTACCAAGCTTAATGTTGAACAAGCTTTGTTTAGCGTTAATTTACTTTGATCTCTTAAAATTTCGCTCTTTCTCCGAGCTTTCTTAAGTCTGACATATTTTTCAACACCAGTTCGTCGTAAAATCATAAGAGATTACGACAGCAAAGAATTTTTTTCTGCTTATCTCTGTTTTTATTTTCCCCCTCTTTCTCTCTCTCTATAGGTTTAAATATTTGGTGAGAAAATTCTTATTTCCTCACTGTTTTGATGAAAATGAAGAGAATTTGAATCTGAGATCTTCAGTGAGGTATTTATTTTACCAGCTTTATATATATATATATATATATATATATATATATATATATATATATATATATATATATATATATATATTAATCAAATTAGAGGATATGGTTAGTTTTAGTAGAAATCGTTACAGCAAGTCGTGGAAAACTAACTATGAATGAAATCACGCAAGATAAAAATCACGATACTTGGATAAAAAATGAATATCTGCAATATGCATTCAATGAGAGATAATCGTTAATTCCAACATTCGTTGACTAATAGCTAAAATATTCACTATAATGTTATATTAGATAATATTAGATAATATTATTCAGTATAATACAATATTATTTAATATGGTATAATATTATACAGTATTATATGACATTATCCAATATTATGAAAAAAACATTGCACAGTATTGAAAAAGTCTTATGTTTTACACTGTTTCAATATTGGGAAAAATATTGTACAATATTACTTTCTCGAATTTTATGATATAAGACAATATCTTGTGCTACCTGGGAGGTTTAAAAATTTGTTGTCAAAATTTTTATTTTATGAATGTTTTTTCACTTTTTTGATGAGTTTAGTTTAGTTATATTAACGTCCCGTTTTGAAGCAACACGAGGGCAATTTTGGGAATGACCTCGCAATTTTGGACGCGGACGACGCCTGAGATGGCACCCCTTCTGTAAACTTCGCACCAAACCAGCGGGAAGACGTTTGGCCCCTTCGCTTGATTTAACGAGCAGCATGCTCCATATACGGAGGATCTTCAGTGAAATCGGGTCTCTATCCTGGAGCCCTCTAGCCCCAAAGCAGAGACTTTAATACTAGGCCACCGCGGCCCCTTTTTTGTTGAGTTAATGAGAAAGAGAATGGAATAATTAGTAGTTAATTTAATGAGAACGAAGAGAACCGAACACTTTTATGTTGAGTAAAATATTTGTTTTCTAATTTATTAATCATACTAGAGGCTGGGGTCCTTTCTCGAAGTAATCGTTAGAGTAAACTCATGAAAAAATAAATTACCAATAAATCTATTCAAGATAGAAATCACAACACGCGAAATGAAATCAGAACAAAATAAATCTCTGCAACATATACTCAATATAAGAGCATCGTAACTTCAATTTCAGCACTTATTTGGTTACTTTGATGGTTTTATCAATCATGGGAATCAATAATCTCTGTCCATTCTCGCGGCTGCCTTTAGTCTTTGTTGATTTGAAAACGGTTTATTCATATTCTTCAGAAGTATGGATTAATCCGTTTAAGTAATTTAAGAATAATAAATTTACTCAGGTTCTGATTAAATAGTAGAATTCGTAGAAAGACAGATAAAATTGCCATACTAAATCGATAAAGCGTTCTTCATTTTCCTAGTATAGTTGAGAAATAAAGTACAAAAGGACTCACAAAGCATTTAATTTAAAACTGCAATCTCATGAAGGTGTTAATGAGCCTTTTACTTATGCATTTATTTGTAGATATCTACACATATGCAAATTCTTAGCTAAGATCCGAAGGAATATTCCCCCAGAGGTATTGTTAACTTCAAAATAACCCTTCCTAAGGCAGTTGGGAGTATAGTTACCAACAAAGTCATCAATTTTTAAATGTCAATAGTAAGGTATTTTAACACCTTCTTTTCTCTCTTTTCTTTTCTGATTACAGCTTCTATCCCTTAATAACTTCAGAAACCACAAAAAATATTAATAAACCCTTTTACCATATAATGTGGTTTTAACAATCAAGTTAGTTATTATGATTATGATTATTTTGAGATAGCAATGTGCCAACACCTAGCACTTAAAAGAAGTTGGAGAAAGTTCTCCTCAAAGATTTTACAGTTTCTTACCTCAATCTATAAGAAAGTGTTTTGATTTGTTAATTAATAAAATTCATTAACTAAATGGACTTCTTTTCCTAAATCAATCTTAATACCAAAAATATTTTAACGCACATTCCTAGATAAAATTTCCCTTTAAAGGGTTAGATGCTAACACTTAAAATTTTAAATCACCATCTCTTAAGAAGTTTAAAATTTGAAGCGAAAATTTTTACTTTATCAATGTTTTCTCGACTCTTTATGATGAGAAATGAAGAGAATCGAAAACTTTTATATTCAGTGAGAGATATTTATTTTTCCAGCTTTATTAATTATACGAGAGGCTGAGGTCATTTCTCTTTCTGTGACAGAAGCTGTTCAAGTGACGGAAGAATTCATATTCATAAGCCAACTAAGTTCCCATAGCAACGAAGCCGAGAAGCCCAACAGGCGTAAGACGCAATGAAATAAGAAAGAAAAAAACAGTTCTTGGCAAAGAAAGTAGCTGCCACGAACAGTAAAACAAAAACAAGCAAAACAAAACAGTTGTATAGACAATAAGCTAAAAATAACACCCTTTTAAAGTTTTTTATTCTCAATTCTATGATACAGCATTAAATAAAGTCTGGACACACTTCAGACAACATAAGAACAAAAAATATTCCAATAGAGAATAAAGAGAATAAGCACCTGTTAGACAATGAATAATTTAGAAGTTTGTTACAATTGATATATTTACTTTAGCTATCTCGGATAATCCATAAATATGTCAGGAAAATTTCATATAACCTTCCACTTTTTTTTTAATAAAACCATTCGTCTTCACATGTTGACGTGAGAATGAGTTGTAGTGAGCTGAATCTAATAATTTAAACCTAAATTTAGTTAGGAAAATAAGCTCTTTAACTGAGGTTTAACTTCTTAAGCTTTGAAGAATAATGCTTTCAGAGTTCATTCAATCGCTGAATGTCAGTAAATTTTATTTTGTTTAAATTTGGTAACATTAAATCATATATTTCTACATTTAAAATATCAGTTACCTGAATTTCGAAATGCAGCAACATATATCTAAATTTGGAGCAGACCTTATGTTTAAAGTTCTCTTGAATTGCAAAAGAAAAAGTATGGATACATTTTATAACATTGAAATATAGAAATTATTCTGAATGGTTCGTAATTGAATTATTCATGAAATCAATTATTTTTTTATTTTTTATTAGCGATCCAAGTTTAGAAACCTAAGAAATTTTATCTAAGTCTTCTCCCCCACCCCACAAAAACACACGCATGCACGCCTGAGAAATTTATATTGCTTTCAGATTTATAAAAATACACATAGGGAAACATGTATGATAGAAAAATAAACAAATATAACAACTATTGACGTAAAGATGAAGATATGCTGTTGAACAATTTTGGGAATGCATATAATTTTACCTTTTAGTAAGATTAAAAAGAAAAAAATGCAAATTCAACATAAATGATTTATTTATATTAAATTATACACATTTAAAAAAATGCAATATAAATAACATGCTATTTTTGTATCTGAGATATGAAAAATAAGTGGTTGAATATAATTGTTGTACTTCTCTTTAATATGTCTTTATATTAAACATCGAAAAAATATACGTAATAAATTACTGCGTTCTTTGTTATTACTTTGGCTAATTCAGTATTGAAGAGAATCTTTGTTTCTTTAAAATACCACTCTTCATATTTGCGATTCTATATGAGCAAAGACCCACAATTCAACTATCCCTAGTATATAGTGGCTTTAACTTAGCATATCTTGATTTTTGACTTATATATTAACGAAGGAACTTATTATTTTTTCCATGCATTTAGCATTTTTACTAATAAATTCAATTCATGTTCACGTGGTACACTTCAGGTGCGGAACGCCGATTTAATTTTGGTATCATAGCATATCTTGTAATTTTTCCAGTAATATGTCTGTTACATAATATTTACTACTCATGCTATCTCAGGCAACGTAGTTAAATGTTAGATAGATTGCATTGGGGGGGTTTCCCACAGAAGTGTGAGGCTAAGGTGGCCTTGTGGTAAGGCTTCGGATACAGGACAGAAGGTTCCAAACCTAATTCAGTCATAGAACCTCAATGAATGTGGCCCTGGTGTATTTGGTCAACGTGGTCAGGTGCGGTATGGTCAAACGTCCTCTCGCTGTGCAGAAGCTAAGAGAGTGGATGATGGCTGAGGTGGCCTTCTCGTCATGCAACCGCGGTTCAAAATTACGAGATCCGTCCTAAAACTGCCTTCGTGTTCCTTCAAGAAGGTACGTTAATATGTAACTCAATCCATGTGACCATGACGTCACTTAACTTGACTCTATTGTTGACGTTTTGCTAGTTTTGGGCAACGTCAACAAACTAGATAAACTAGTTTGAGACAACTGTGGCTAAACCGGTATTTTTGCATTTTATCTTTTTGTTTCTAAATATAAGTTTATTATATTATTTACTTCTATCAATTTTTATGGACTTTTTTTTCGTCCATGGTTCTCTTTTCTAAACATCTTTCCCAGTGATATTTTTTTATCTTGGAATATTTGACTATTTTCTATTTCTAGTCAGTACCTATTTCTCTAAGTCTTGTATTGTCATTTTCAAGTGCATGAGGAATTGATTTATGATCACTAAAACTTCTGAAAAGGTATAAAACGAACAATAAATAAATCAAGTCTATTCGCAATAAATGCTGATAGTTATAGGCTACTATTTCGATAAATGATGCTCATTTTATCTTATAAATGTATCTTTTATTTAAAAGCGAACAGTCTTTTATTAAAATACCGAAGATAGAGTATCAAATCATGTTCCAAATTGAACAAATTACATCGAATCGTAATGAGAAAATTGAATCCAAACTTTCTTTTTCAGGCGTAAATCATTTATTTCCACAATTATATAGCATAAAAAGAAGATTAAAAAAATAAAATCCAAAATTTCCTTTTCGTAAATGATTGATTGAACTAAATGAACTCCTTAAAGTAATCTGTGAAACAGATCCTAAAATAATAAACATTTCTTTTTTTTGAAAAATAAAAGTCAAAGCTAATGAGAAGAATATTTACTCAATGAAAGCAACTGAAATTAGACGGAAGAACGCGTATGAAGATTAATATTTGAATCAATCATCGAAATAAAATATTCGGAAGTAATTAGCTTTTCGTTGAATAGTATGCGAAATGTAAAGATAAATGTAAGAGAATTGGAATATTGTTTTTTACAATGCGATTTTACAGGTCCTGTTCTGCGATTTTTCAATTTTATTAATATGTTCAACGAAATTACAGCGAAAAATAAATCAAAATTATTCACAATGATTCATTCGATGTGATTGTCAAATGATTTATGTTGAAGTTGTAAAGGAATTGGATTTTTCAAAGCTATCAATTTTGAGAATGAATAGAGCTTAATATTTTAGTTATTTTTTAAAAAAATAATCATGTAGTACTAACATTGTGCCTTTGTAAAAAATAGTTCGAAGTTTTTTTACCAGCGTTTTGAACTTGTGAGTAAAGTAAGTTTTTTTAAAATTATTTTTAAAACATATTTATACGAATAAGATGTGTGATGTAAGAAATATAAATAATTTTATATTTCTACGCACATAACACACCAGATTATTGCCAACAAAAAATTGGCATATGTGTAATGATTAAAAAGTTTTTAAATAACGGTTAAAATTATCCATTAAAGTATACTTCAATAGCTATATGTATCCACTTTTTAAGAATTCCTATTCACTTGTACGATGATAAATTTTATTCAGTGAATAATTTCAGCGATTGAATGCTTCTACGAACCTTCGGTTTTTCTTATTTAGTACAATTGTTTTAAATATGCGAATTAACACTCATAAATTAACTTCCTTGGTTGACAATTCCTTTCGAATGCAGTGCATCAGAGAAACTGCAATTAGAAAGTCCAGAACCAGATGAAGAGGAATATTCAAAGATAGGTTAATTATTGAATGCACTATAATGCTTTTCGTCTTTTCATAAAAATATTAGAAGCAGATTAATTGCATTGTACGAAATCCTGGATAAATTGCCATAATTACTTTCATGGGTAAGCCCATTTTTCTCATTAAGTTTCCTATGAAAAATAAACTCCCAATAACATCTCGCAAGATAAAAATCACAGAATGTGGCTAAATATAAATCTCTGCATACTTACTCTAATAACACGAACTCAACATGAGGGCATTGTATATTCAATTTCAGCTTTGATGGTTGTACCAATCATTAAAATCAATAATCGTTCCTTATGCTTGCGTCAGCCTTAATAGCCTTTGCCGATATGAAAAGTGTTCTGTTTTATTCTCTAGAAGAATCCATTAACAATTTCAAACACTTAGCAATAATCAATTAATACTTGTGCTGTTTAAACCTCTGAATTTGCAGATATACAGATTAAATTATCATAATAAATCAATAAATCTTTATTTTTGTTTGAATAATATAGAGTTTAGGCGCGACCAATCCCACGACACATTTTATGAAAAAGGTAGAACCAGGTAGTCTTTTTTTACGTTTTGTAGATGTTTAGATATATGCCTATACTTCGCTGGAATGAAAAGGATTCTATACCAATTGGTTATCATGAAATTTTCTTATTAAATGTTTGAAATGAAAATTTTAAGCAGTAGACTGTTTGCTTAAATCTCGCAATTCTAGCCATCATCACATAGTTATATTTATTAAACATTTCCTACTGAAACAGTGCAGGCATATCATTTTAATTAATATCGGAATATTGTTTTACTTAATTTCCCCTCGAGAGCCATAACTCCTCCTTTATTCCTGTTTTAGATTAGAATACTAATTGACATTTAGTTCAGAATACTAATTGACCCCGTTTCGATGTTTCTCCCTCAAGTCAGTATTTCTCAACGTAGCAATTATTAAAAGTTATTGAGCATATCGCTAATCTTAATATCAGGCAATATGTTTTGAAGCGAGTTATTTAAATTCAGAGATTTGCGAACAAAATTATTAGGTAAGAGATGTTGAAAATATTTAAAATTTATTTCAGTGAAATAACTATCAGCTCATTTTAAAACAATTCAGAAAAGCAGTGGGTTAAATAACTGAAATGTGCATCATAAAATCCGCAATCGTTCACTTCCGGTTCAATCAGTTTTTCATTCACTTCCTTATTCTCGAGTTCACAAATTTTGTACACTCGTGTGTTTTCGATGACAATACATTATATTTTAATATTTATAAAACTTAATTATCAGTTAGTCTATAATTTAAATAAATTTCGATTCCCTTCGAGTAGCGCCATCTGGGAGTGAATTTAAGAGATTATTGATTTCAAGATTCATTCATAATAATGAGTCAGAAATTAAGGTCTAAAAAGTAGAAAATACTTTTGAGAAAACTCTACACTTTAGCACACTAATAAAAGTTTGTTTTTAAAACCTGTTTTATTGAGGAAAGGAAACAAAAGGATAACTCAACTACTGAATCGCTTTTGTTTGTTTGACCGGTTTATAGAGCTGTATCTGTGTGGTGCAAGACTTCTTGTAGGAGCTAATTGGAAAGACTTCCTCATCCTGATACGTTAAGAGATTAATCCGTCTGCCTAGCAGATCAGAATATCCGGCCCCAGTCACAATGGCACCGAATAAGAACAGCTTACGTTAATCACAAAACCTACTCAAGCAAAACCTTCCTCAGCTTCTTCCACTTCTGAAAAAGCCTCTAGAATATTAGTCTATGAGTCTGCAGGAGGCCTTGTTTCTGGGTCTCGCACTGTGCTTTAACCCTATATTTAACCACTTGGGAATTTTTATTTTATGAAGGAAGTTATCTAAATCTATGTAAGTAAGTGTAAAGATTGATGGAAAGGTTATAAAAATTTAATTTTAACATCATTTTTAGTTAAAATTAATGAATTAAATTATTAATTGTTGAATTCATGTTTCTTTACAAAAAAGCTGTCCTTCTTTGAGTCAAAAAGGCTGTTAGTAAATATTTTATGCATAAGTACAAATTTTATTAAACGATTATTCAATAATTTTAAGTAATTGGAAAAAGGTTGTAAAAGTAATGGCTATAAAACAGACTTTCCGTTGATAGATTTCATCCAAAATTTGATACAGATCTACCATTTTAATATAAAAACCTCGTAGCAAATTTTATTCGCTGTTAGTTATACATGCATAATTCCAAAAATTGGTTTTTGGGACTCAGGGAGGCTTAAAACGTGGCAATTCATCAAAATATTCTCATCATTATCTTTTTTTTAAAATTACAATATTTTCTTTTTGTATTCTTAGTATACCAGAAAGTAAAACCGAGCTTTTATCGATGAACGACAACATAAAATGCCACTATAATTGGGAAGAAATTACTCGCTTTAATTCAGGAAGTTTTACAACTAGAAACATTATTATTAAAAGATCTGATGCTGATATTAGCTTTCTTAAAATGACCAACGGAGTTTAAATAGTTTAAGTGATCTATTTCCGCAAGTGTGAAAATTAAAATTAGGTCATATACAATCTTCAGCTGAGTTAGTAGCTGCACTCCACAGATACTCATTTGGAAATATTCAAATTTTTCATTTACTTGGTAAGCTCCAAATGGACATCAGCTGACAAACGGATTTATAATTTCTGCTACATAATAGCACAGAAAGAGAAGCTGTAAATACACTTTAAATGCTTAGTATGAGTGTTTAAAATAATAAGAACTTGAGTTTAGTTTAACGTACCATATTGGAACTGCGTGAGGGAACCTGATACCTGAGCCATGACCCGCTTTTTCCAGGCTTCCACACCATACCAGTGGGAGGACGTGTGCACAAGTGGTCTTCGATGGTATCGCGTGTCTAGCTCGGGACCCTTCGGGTTTGATACCGAGTCTCTGCCACCATGTCATACCAACTCTAATCTTGTGTTTGGAATTGTGCAGAGAGTAGAATACATTTTCATATTCCTTTTAGACACAGATCTCAGATATACTTTTCGCGAAAAATTAATCAATGATTTTGGGTGATGGGAATGGGAATATTTATGGATGAGATTATGAATGAGCTTTCTTTTTGCCAAAAAAGAATTTTGCGATCTAAACCAATAATTTTAATTAAATTATTAAAATGAATAGCTTTTATAAATTTTACATTAGTGTTTCAAAATATTTGAAAATAATGCAAGGATGGCAAGAAATTCCCCCTAGTTTTCGTGTACCTCAGAGGGTTTAAGTTACAATTTAAAATTTCATTTCTACAATAAAAATTTCTGTTTTATTTTTAATGCATAAAAGACTAAACAATAAGTAATTTTCAGTGTCAAAATTAAAATAATATAAAAATTGCTAGACTGCATTTTGAGAACTGCAAATTGAGATGCAGAGAGAATATATTATTACGAATCCAAAAATAAATCTAATAATCAAGTTGTCAAGTAAGCTTAAAAATTCTAATATAATCGGAGAAGTATTTGTAGATATTTGTAGTTTATGTATTTAGATTATCTACTCAAAGAGGCGATGGTTTAGCATACTCAATCTCGCATTTAAGGAAAAAGTTTCAAAATTAGATTATGCTAATTCCATTCTTCCTACATTATTAGTTATTCTAAAAAGCGTGTCTGAATTCAATTTTACATTGGAACCTTTCGGGAATTCAATTAAATTCCATGGCTTATAAAAGAATGTTTATGCCAGAAATCTGAAAAAAATCAGAACCAGGGCTAAAAGCAGTTTTTTAAAAGAAGAAGAAAAAAACAGAATAATAAACTTAGAGCTTTTAATATATCAATTTAAAAAATGTGAATCGAGGATCTAGGAGTCTTAAGTTTTCAAAACCCTCCTTTTCCCCGTAAATCCTTTTAACATTGTTTTACTTAATATTTTGAATAATCTTATTTACAGCGGCCCCGTTTGTTCATGGTTGGTAATCTTAGAGTCCAGATTTTTAGCGAAGGGCACTATCTGCAAGTGCTTAGTATTGTTTCTGTAACAGACTGTGTACACAAGTAAAATCAATGTGCAGTAACGCATCCGTTTCATTTTAAAAATGCTTTACTATTTTTAAGCGAATTTAACAAATGGTAAACTGAACTCTTAATGTATTTAATCAGCGATGAATTATACCTTAAAATGAGTATAACAGCAACTACAGGATGATTCGCTACGACTTGAGCAGACTTCTGGGAGGGGTAAGGTGCTTAAATATGAATCGGGATTAGATAGTAATGCAGGGTCGGAAATGCAATCGTAACGAGTTGGACGGCGTTGTTAGAAAACCAGTAGAACGGATGGGGAGGAAAACCCTCATTCAACAACCACGCGTAGAGATAGTAGGTTGAAGGTTTCACAAATAACGGATAATTGGGCATTGTAGCAACCTTCCCTGGTAAGGTATACCTCGTCTGTGAATAAGACGGAAGCCGGGTGAAGAGGTTCACTATACTCTTCTGCAGATACCATGGATCAAACGCAACCACCCTCTGTTTATAATCATCATGCTGTAGTAGCAGTTTGCTTTGTTGATGATATGGGCGCAATTGGTTCGAGTTCAGGATCTTTCAGACGGTGGTTTGGGGAAAATCTCAACTAGTATACTGGCACGTGGATTGCCTTCTGCATGACAAAGGAATATCTTTTCCATTTCAGAGGTACGTGTCTTTCATACCCAATTCACTGCAGGCATCTTCTTTCTTTAATAAATAATCTTTGATGCAGCCAGGCAAATGTCCGGTGGTTCGGAATACGCTTTATCGGGTTTTTCTCCCGGTATAGCTACAATCAACAATTCCATATGCTAGGTGCAAATCTGCTAACTTCGCATTTATGAAACCTTCTATCGTAATATTTCTATAGGCAGTTATTGAATGACTGCCTGTTTCTTGTGCTGAGGTTTTACCGGTTGTCTAACAATGCCCTCTAACTCGTATCGATTGCGTCTCTACCTTGCATTGCTATCTGATTCCGACTCGTTCGACCGTACATTGCTATTCCAATACACGTGGCAGAGAATAGCCTCTTATAAGACAATCATTTAGCAAGTCAATATTTTCCCATTCAGGCAAAATATAAAAATGATTGTCTAGATTTTTAAAAAAAGGAAACATAAACGGATATTGGGTGAATGTTATTAAATTATTATTTCCAGAATGGTTTAGCTTTCAAAAATTCGGAAGGATTTTAATTTCATTACTTTTATGCCTTTTTAATTCTATTTTTTTAAATCATTTTCGTACTTTAAATAATATTGAATAAGATAAACGGCAGTTTCCTTGAAATATTTAGAATTATTTGAGAGTTCAGTGAGGCTTAAGTTCAAAGAAAAAATATTTGATCAAACAGGAAATAACAGCTTTGTTTTTGTTAATAACATCAACATAAACGATATTAATGTAAAGGAAATTATAAATAAAAATTTAAAATAAAAAATATTCTAACATTCCTATGTAAATAACATTACTGCAGTTTTATGCAACTTCTAAGAAAAGAAATACAATCAATTCTTAATTTCTTAAAGTTCTTGAGAAATAATTCTGAATGAGTTGATGGAGAAATGTCGGAATAAAACATAATATTATAGATATTTTACAGATATTCAGCACTACCTCTAGAAAAACTAAAACTAAAATTTCTTAACTTCAGGAGGACAGAATCGTTCTATTTGGAAAGTATAAAATAAAAATAAATCCGAAATGGAAACTTTTAGGTTTACATTGTAAAACTTTTCTCGTGTATCTACAAGATAACTTATCTGGTACCCTCTTTTCCGACCTTACTAATAAACTCTATTGACAAACTGAACAATAAAGATGTCTGCTCAATGGGTTCCGAAGTTTGTGTCGCCGGATCAAAAGGCAATACAAATGGGATTTAGCCTGCGACATCTGGACCGGTATCAAGTTGAAGGAAATGACTTCCTATCTCATATCGTTAGATGTGACGAGACGTGATGCCAGGATCCGAAAACAGCAGCATGCAGTGAAAACACACAAATTTTCTTTCGCATAGAAAAGATATTTTTTTATAGAAGGAGAGATAAAGTTCATCGAATTTTACGTACTTCTAAAGTTAAAGCTACTTGAAGTGATAAATCAAGCTGAAAAAGCTAGAAAACTTGTAACATAATTATTTGTACTGTAGCATATTTATCCGCTCAGATGCAGACTAACCAGGGAGTGTAAGGCGCCGAGTAAAGACATTATCCTCTTTCATGATAATACGTAACCCCTAAGGCGGAAGGAATGTTAATCACATCTCATCGAGATGTGTTGAAAAGCCCAACTTCCAGTCCAGATCTATTTCCTCGTGATTTTCACCTTTTAGATACATCAAGTCTTCTTGGTTTAGCTTAGACAGATTAATGTTCTGTTTTTAAACGACGTAAGAGCCATTTTAGGACGGACTTTGTGGTTTTGAACCGCGGTCATTTAACGAAGATGAGACTAGAGCCATCACTTCCTCTCCAAATTTGCACACAGCTCCAATAAGAAGGCGTTTGATGCACACTATGCCGGTGAATATTTAGTGAAATCTGGTCTCACGATGGCTATTTTAGTCACTGTAGCCTTTTCGGTTTTCTGAAAAATGCTAGTTTTATTTGGAGATATATTTATTTGCTATTGTGCTTCGAAAAAGAAATTGCTTGAATTGATATAAAATCCCAATTACAGTCCTATATAAGATATGCTACTTTCAGCTGATTCCGCTGTCAACAGATTCAGCGTCACCCAATCCGCGTACTCAGCGGATCTTGGGAGGAATCGGGTCTCGAACCTTCGCCCCTCCAGGCTAAAAACCAAGTCGCTACCACAAAGCCACCGCTCCCCGCATGAAACGTTTTGAAAACTTCTAAAGACGAAGAGTTTCTTAAACGCGATTCTTAAATCAAGAAATTGCTTAGAAAAACATATCATACGCTGATGAATTCTATAATAAATCGTTGAGATAAAGGCTGAATTCTAGTGATAATTACGTGACTCAAGTTAGTGGCTCACACTTTTCCTTTTGATTGACTCAAGTACTTATAGAAAAAACAGCTTAGGAATATTGTAAAAGAAATTGATAATTTCTGCATAAAAGGGCATTGGTTTGTATACACTTGCAGGAAATTTCAGATCCTTAAATACAAGTTCAAAAGAATTAAACGAGACATCCAATGTATCACATACTTCATATCCAGACATTTTATTTTCAAATAAATTTGAATTCTTAGAATTAAAATATTATAAACCTAAAGATTCAAAATTTTCTTTGTTTGTGATTCTGTTGATATCCAGACTGGAGAATGATTGGAGGACCACGTGCTTAAAGTTGAAAATGATGTTTGTATGAAATCAAAAATTAATTTAGAATCGTCTGAGATATTGTGCAGTTTCTGTGATATTCTGTGACCACCGAGAAAAATTAATTTACAAATCTCTTAAAAATAAATAAAAATACTGCTTATTCAAATTTTTGTTAAATCTTTTTCGAAATACTTGACATGACAGCTATTCGTATGCACACAAGGTTTATAGTAAGATAAGACAAACAATGTGGCTGTTTGGTTTGATGGTCACTAGGTAAATAAATTGTTACAAAGTCCATTAATGATGGTTTGAAAGCTTACTTAATTATATTAGCTTTTTTCTTTTTCCTCATTGTCGCTAATTAGTTACTTCTTTGATGAAGCATGCACGGTTGAAGATATTATTTTTCTATTAGTTGCGTTGAATTAACTAGATTACTGTAAATGAAGCCTGCGTTATATAGTAAAGTCAAGAATTTCGCAGATTATGCATACTGGTAAATAGGGAGAATGCGAGGACATTGATACACTGTTTTTTAGAAAGCTAAAATATGATTTCACCAACGGTAATAATTAGTACTAATACACTAAATTTATATATTTGTTAATCTAATATAGGATTTCAGTACAGTTTTGGTCATAAATCGCATAATAAAATACTTCTTACACTTTTTACCTAAAAATGAATTTGCATCAATCTGCCCCATACTAGGGGTACATTGATACACACGAAAATATCGAAAAAAATGATGGTTAATAGGTGTGGGTCAAAACAAAATTTGTTTTATTAATAAACTTAGTATTCCAAATCAAGGTTTAAAAGTTTAACAAAGTAACACACTTTTATTTTAATCAAAATTCATTATTTTTAATGAGACTGGAAAAATGAAACAATATAATGCCTCAGAAAGAAATTTATCTCTACAAATAATAAAGGAGTGGGTGCGTGTGTGTGTGTGTAAAAGTACTTTGGACGGAGGGAATGTGTACCTCGAAACCGTTTTTGGAAATTTTAATTAATTAAAAATTAAGAGAAATGTTCGCGTCCTTCCTTGTTAACTTAAGAAAATAATATAGCACAAAAGTAATTTTTACCTCATCTGAAAATGCAAAAAAATATTTTTGATGGTATTAATTAAGTTTTTGTACAATTGTTTCTCCAATTTTAATAAATTCGTAAAAAAATATTTTAAACTTAATTTACAACAATACTTAATTGCGTGTTTCTCTTAGATAGTTCATTTTTACGTTTTTTTCATTTCTCAAAACGATTTTTTTAAAATAGTTGCTGTTAAGGCACATTGATACACACAGAAGATGGGTATCAATGTGCCCCGGAGTCAATTGTATCAATCTGCTTGAAGAGCCATTTTTACTTAAAGCAAGTGGTCGCACAAAACAATGCTAAACAACCTCAAAAATTAATATAGTTCAGAAAAATAAATGTTTTTCCTACCTTTGGAGTAGATTCGCTGGCAGAAAAATTTAAATATTTAAAGAAATCACACAATAAATACTTAGAGTAGAATTCACTTAGACGAGAAGATTGACGTTTTGATTCATCTGTAAATTAACTTTTGACTTAACATGGCCGAAAAATATACGTGTGCTAAGGGTTAGAGTGGCATATATATGAGGGGATGTGAACATCTTGAGCCATTCCAACCATCAAAATTTATGGACTGTATCAATATTCCCGCGTATCAATCTACCCCAACTCCCCTATGTATTTTCATATAATCTTCAATTCAATCAAAGAATTGAATGTTATTCCATAATGCCATTGATTTACATACTTCATTGTTTAGAACTGAGATTAAACTAGAAAAATCCACTAATCAATTTATTTAAATAGTATAAATATTGATTGAATTTCATTTCTGTATTCTTTGTAGAATAAAATATTGAAAATGAGTACAAACAACGACAGTAGATTTTATTTATTACGAGCAGGCTACTGTCTCATTACTGTGGTTTTTCTTTTTACCAGCATACAACTATGTTACTATTCTTTAAACACTGACTATCTCTTTAAGAAGAAATTTTACTGAATAGGAAAAGTTCTTAATTGCTTGAATTTGATGCTGTCAACAACTAATTCAACAGCGAAAATTTCTGTATTTAAAAACTTATTTGCAACATCAGACAGCATCGTGAACTACTTCTTTTCGTTTAAAACTTAGAAACTCTCAGAATCTAAAACTCGGCGTCACACTCCTAGAAACATTTACCTGAATCTTTCTGAGACTCAGATGGTAATTTCCGATAGTACAGAATAATCCTCTATTTAAAACTTTCATTTACAATATTAATGAATGTCACGAGCTACACCTCGTATTTCGTGACCCACAAATCTGCAGTTTCCAAACCTCAGTGTCACATTTATAGCATCAATTACCAGTGAATCTTTTCGATACTCAGGTGGCAGTTTCTTTAACGCCGATTCCCAAATGTCTCATTAGAGTAAAATGGTATTGTATTTTAATTATTAACAACACCTTCCTATAATATAAGATGAAACACTTGATACAAATTGTTTATTGCTGCTCACTATGAAATTGTCACCTTCAGAGGGTACATCTATTTTCTAAGAAATTAATGGATGTCACCTACCACAATTTCCCTCTTAACAACCTGGAGAGTCGTAGAGTTAGGCATTTAATGACAGAATTTTGCATGAATCAGTACCCTAACTGTAAAAGATCCTTTGCGATTCACAGGTGGCAAATGAACTCTTCGCATCCATTATGAATTGCCCTGTCTGTGCAAAAATAAAATGAAGCCCTTCACAGGAATTGTTTATTGCTGTTGACAATGAAATTAAACCCTCTAGAAAAATTATTTGCACTCTACACCTCTCGTCAACTAAATCAATGGACGTCACCCACCACAACTTGCCTCCTAACAACCTGGGAAATCGTAGAGTTCGGAATTTAATGATAGATTTTTGCGTGAATCAATTCCCCAGCAGGAACGGGCCCTTTTGCGATTCACAGGTGGCAAATGAACTCTTCGCATCCATCCTCAATTGCCCTGTCTGGGCAAAACGGAAGGCGTATTTTCATTATTAATAACGTTTCCCCCATGGAAGAAGGTGTGTGTGTGGCATTTTTTTTAATTATTTATTTACCGTATACAATGGAAGGTTAACGGGCGTAGTTGAAGTAGAGTTCGAATTGGAAGGTGGTCGGAGGATGTCATCCCTACCTGTTGCCATGACGACACAGAGCAGGAGAAGCACAACAGAGCGTCGGCGGAGGGCAGAAGAGCTGCAAGGGCGCACACCACGCTTACCCATCATAGCTGCTAGTTCCCCAGACTACAGATGACAGCAAACGAATATGTCCAGGTCTGCAAAAGAAACGGCATTTAGACGTAACCTTATCTTTTTTGGACCTCTCACTCGCCTTATCCATTACAATAAAGGTCTTCCTTTCCTTAATGGTCGAGGTAAGGAGGTTTTTGTCCTTTCTCTTTTATTTAAGTCTCCGAAAAATCTTAGAGGAGGACTTCGAGGGAGGTAAGTGACTCGATGGATAAGGCGAGTTCTTCTTTTTACTGCTTTTTCACGCGAAGTTTTTATTGCTTTTTAATGAAAACTTTTGGTAGAGTGCTTACTGTAAACGATCACTTTGTGGAGTGTTGTTATATTATGCATGTTGACACTGCAGTGGAAATTGTTTCATAAAACACTTTTCTCATTTCGTGAATTTATTTTTTAGAAAGGAATTTATATGAATTGCTTTGTCTCCTTTTTTTCGTTGCATTCATTAGCAAAGCAAAACTTTCTTGTCAGTTTATGTGCATTGGTAGTTTTTGCAAGAAAAAATTTCAAATTTAATGCCATTACCAAGTTAAAGTTATTTATTTATTAAAATAATGTGCATTTTTATTATTTTAAGTACTTTCATATATGAAAAGTATTTAAATTTTACCTAAATTAAGAACTTTAATAACCAATGCATGCATCATTTAAAGCTTTCTAAGTTTGATATGTTCATCAGCTTAATATTTTTTCTGTAGTAAATTTAAACTCTATAAAAAATTTTGTTACAAATAACTGTTTCATTTCAATATTTTTTTTTAATTTGCTATGCATATTAATTTAGAAGATAATGTAAATTGAAACAGAAACATCTTGGGTTTCAAAACGTCGAAAGTAATTTATTTCTAAGATTTTATACTTCTATATGTGTATGTCAGTATGAATTAATCATTAATATATTTGTTATAATTGCAAAATGTTAAAAAGTGATAAATACATAAATAAATAGGATTTTTATATTTAGAAAATGTTTCGGTAAATTTTGTATACACAAAATGAATATGTACTGGTTTAAACGACATAAAACCCCAGTAACTAAACCTGTCAACAAATTTATATAAAATTACTCGCTATCATTCATATAAATAAGTTTTATTTTATGTCATTTAAAATAAGAAACAAAAAAGAGACGACTTTTTTTCATTAATAAATATAAAAAGTAATAAAACATATAAACAGCAAAGAGTATATGTTTTTGTATGTGTTAAAAACATACAAAAAATACTACTTTTTACTTAGAAGGCTAAAAGAAGGAAAAAGGCTTTTTATGCAGAAATGCAAATGTCTGGAAGTTTTTAGTTATTGCCATTATATTTCCTTTGGCTATTGATGTTAAAGTGCAGAGAACTTTGCAAAGAAATACCTGTTGAGTATAATCGATCTCAGGATTTATTTCATGTCGTTGCCTTTGCGTTATGGAATTTACGTATAAAATTAATAATATTAACGTTGAAATCTTTTTTCCCTTGCTTGTCATAATCTATTTCAGCACATATTTTTTTTATATGTCTGATTTCTTTACGTAATTTCTAATCCTTTAAAATATATAAAAATTTTGTTCACTTGAATTTAAATAAAATTGTGCAAATAGTTATCACTAATATTTAGAATTTTCATCGGGTATTTGTTCGTGTATTTTATTTTTAAAATGAAATTCTATTAATTCAATTACTGATTATGAAACAAACGAGAGTAAGCTGAATAATTACCAGAGCACTTGGTTTATTTACTCCAGATCAGTTGAATTTCTTCATACTGGATGGTTTTATTTTGTTTAAGTATGAAATTCACAAATATCAATAGTACAATCTCAGTCCTGCGAAGCTACAATTCTTTAACTCAATATTTTGTTTTCACATAGTAATTTTTTATAAAAGAAATACATTTCTCGTAATCTTCGTTGTTTCCTGTGCAATGTTGTCGTCTGCTTTGCATTTAAAATACATAGCAACATAATTGGCACCTTGTTATGACAGTCAACGATTCTGAATAACTGAGAAAAAACTTTTACCAACATTCTAGAAAATTTCTTTAAATAATAATTTATTCTTCAGCTTGTTGTTATTTTGATCATTAATATTCAATTTTTAAAATATAATCTTATAAGAATTTTTTTCTATAAATAAAATTTCGGTGAAAAATTTGGCAAGATGAAAGAATTTGAAGTAAACAATTCTGTTTTGAAATATGAATGCAAACTTTGTTTTATTTTGGCGAGATATTTTACAAATCACTTATTTTATACATCAAATAGAAATTATATTCTTATATTTGTCATGTTATTATTATTAAACAAAAGATGAACTTGAGTATTCTTTTAAGAAATCATTAAATTACATCGAAAATTAAATTACATAGGAAGATTTTCCTTACCAGCGATAAAACTACTGTTGAAATAAAAAAAATATAAAATTAAATTAAATTAATATAAAATAAATATAAAATTGTTGTTCATATGTAAACATTTTTCTTATAGACATTTAATACCATGCTGTTTCAGAATAATTTTAATAAAACATACTTGACTGTAAATAGAATCACTATACATTCATTATGAGAATTTTAATCGTATATTAGTAAATTCATTATTAAGCCAGCATATAATATGAAGTTGTTCTTTTACATTTAATGCAAAAAATAATTTCTAGTATTTCTGCATTATTATTTTACAGATATATTCATTGTATCTTTATCTTTAAATATAAAACTACTCGTTTACGTTTACTTCAAGCAGAATTAGCTGTACCTTAACCTCTCATAACTGTCATCAGCAATACATAAAACGTTCAAAAATTTCTAATTTCTAATTTTCTTTCCAAATAATATCAAAATAAACCATACTTGCAAATTTTGAAAATGAATGTTCCAATTAATAACTTTACATTGCAATGATTAAAATATTTTAAAAACTACTTATCTCTAATTTTCTGAATATCTTCTGAAAATTGAACGGTATATATATTGCTGTGTTCGGTTCGCTGGTATAAAGTAAGCAGATAAAAAAGTACTTTTATAGTAGTAATGATATAAAAATATATAAAAACTGAAATTTAAACATTTAAAATTTAATTCATTCTAAATATCAGTACTTCCATTTTCCTTCATGGAAAAAACCTAAACACTTTAAAAACACTTACCCCTAAGTAAGGGATGCAATACGTTTTTCGCCTTCTATCTAAGTTTTTGATGTTGCTATATTTCTATGATAAGTATACAATGTTCCCCCTTTCCTAATGTTTACTTAGCTGGCTACTGTCTAAGTACCCAGTTCTCTTAAGTGCTTGTTCCGGTTTTTCCTGCCATAAGCCAGGCTTCTGGTAAATGTACGGCCAAGTTTATCGTAAGTTAATTCAGCGTTTATTTTCAGAAATGTTAGAACGTGACACTCAATTAGGATCCTCGAGTTATCTGCATAATTTAAAACATCTTATAGGATATGACAAGCGCTTCTAATTATATTAGTCAGAAAGGCAGGGAGAATTAATTGATGCTTATAAACCCATGTTTGAAGAGCAGCATAATTGAAACTGTTTGGTCGTGAACTTAAAATTTTGCGATCATGCAATAATTTCTGTCAGATTTTGCAGCTTAAGTGCTGAAAGGCGTTACATTTATTGTTAGGAACCGCTTCTAGACATGTTAGATTATGCTTAATAATATATATATATATATATATAATTTTTGAAATTTTCAACTTTTGCATTTTTGCTCTTATATGTTATATAGATATATGTATATCAATTTAATAAAAAAAAGCTGTTCGCAAAACTTAAACTTCGTTTAAAAACTTAAATCAAAACGATTGTGATAAAGAGGGACAATTTTTAATATTAATCATTTCAATTTTTCTGTTGCATAATTTTTTATTATCATTTTTAAATATTTTTAAGCATTTAACGCAAGTAAAAAATTCTCTATTTCTTTCCCTTGAGGTATACATATAAATCTTATCAGGCTAAATTTTGTTTAAAAATTCCAAAGAGCCAGATTTCTATATTCCATATCCTTAAAGGTTTTTACTATTTCTTATCACCATTATTTCAATTTAAATAATCGCTAATTCTATAATTTATTAATTTTGAAGAAATTCGTTAATTGATAATGGTATCCAATTCAGTGTAAGAGCAAATTAAACAGCATATAATCACCATTCATAATTAACTCAAGACAAACTATAAAATTTAAATTAATAAACTGCACAATATATTCGAAATTATAAAGAACCTTCAAAAATTATCCTAAAATAATAACATTTTGTATAGTAACTCATTAGATAATTAGAAACACTTCTCGTATATCGCATTCAAAAGGAAAACTCATTTTTACCTTATAGATGAGAATAGAAGAAAATACATTTTTACTTTTTGATTTAAAAAACTGGGATTGAACAAAATAAAGAAATGTAGATATGAAACTGTATATCCAAACATAGGATTTTTAATCTTTTTAAGATAAAATTCTTGAAACGAAATAAGCATTTCCTAAAAAAGTCAAACATTATGTCTTTTTTCGAAGAGTACAAGTTATTCTTTTTATTTTTATATATGATATTCTTCACTCCAATCCGTGTGCTTTTTCTGGTGTAAAGAAAGTTACAATCAATGTATCCTGTATTCCTTTTTATATCCCATTTCATGTCACATTCTTTTTCTCAGTTCAATTGGTTGTCCTTGTAACTTTTTTGGTTCTTGGATGAGATCTGGTTTCTTTCTTCCAATTCCAATTTTTTTTTTCTGGGAGCTGAAGTTCACAAACGCAATAAGGCGTTATTGCTAAAAACAATACGATTTTTTGGATTTCAAAAATAAGTGGATGTCTTTTGTCATACGTTTTTAAAAACTGTAAAAAAAATGTTTTGATATGCGATCCGAGGTTTTTTTAAAAGCAGTAACTTTTTAAAAGCCGTCTGGGTTACCGTAGCTTTGTGTTATCTCTTTACCATTAAACCTACGGAATAAGAATCCGATGTTTAAAAGAAATAATGCTTAATATAATAATTTTCGTTTATTTTTAATTGTGGTTAATTTATCTTTATTAGAACAGATATTTCAAATCCACATTCGTCCTATATCATAACATTGTTCAAGCAACAGCTCCAAGACGACGCACTAATGAATCTCGGGTCAAAAGGAGGTAAACTATTCGCTTTACACATACAATGTAGATGTATAGATCTAATTTTAATGACATTCCATGATCATCTTAGCATAATATTATACTTATAGTTTCGGACGGTATTAATAGACATTAAAATATTTTAAAATTTTAGAAATTGTATCATTTTTTAAAGTAATTGAACAACACATAATGATAATTACAGCACCGTTATTGCAATAACCCTTGTGTCACCTTATATAGATATTTCTCCTTCCTCGAATTTTCAGCATATAATATCGAACAAAACATCCGAAATTCTCATTATTGAATGTATTGCGTTATTTTAAATAAAATTATTACAATAGATCGAAATTAAAATGAGTACTTTTAGTGCGATATTTCTTCTTTTCTTTCTTTTTAATAAATGTTGGAAGGAAATGCTCAAATTTCAATTTTGTTTATTTGTTATATTAGTTTCGATTGTCGCAGCGACTGATTTTATATTCGAATCCCTGTGGATTGAATTTATATCCTTAATGTTTTTCAGCTATGGTTTAAGCAACTCACTATCGGATTACTGCTATGTTATAAAGGCAATTTTAGCACTGAAATGAATAGAAATGAATCGGGACTAAGGCAAGACGACGTATTAACGAGGACGACGCTCTAAAGAGTTTTCAACATATCTTCATTACACTTAAAATGTTAATGTTTTATTTTTTTAAAAGGATAACTACGCACAAGAAAATTAAAAACAAATTTAAATAAATATTTAGAAGTTTTCCATGTTCGAAGGAAATATGTATGCAAATGTACAAAGTGGAGCAACATTGTTGATTTTAGTACTTTGCTTAATATAATGTTAGTGCATCAGAGAATTTGGAGTGCAGTGTAGTATGAAAGATTAAGTGCATTAAATTACACGACATACATTAGTGTTAGGTGGAAGGTTCTCGTAACAGACAAACAGTCTAATTCACGTCCTATATTACCTTTAATGCCAGGCGAGACAGCCTGTAAAGTTGCAGCAATTCTGCATTTCGATTCATCTTCCTTTAAGCTTTAGTCGAGGACAAATGTGCGTCCCACCCACGTTTACCTTACGACATTGCTGTATTGAAGAGCAGAAGTAGCTCTAAAAGCCATCAAGCTAGACATCAAAGAAATACGTGGCAAGAATTGCACCATAATCTGGATAACTACCGCAATAAAGAGATAACATTTCAAATACAAACAGTGAACTATGTTATGTCGTATAGTTACTGTTCCATACTACACTGTATTCGTAATCAAATAAGGGAAATTAAGGTACTGCATTTCTTGCAATACACTTTGTATTCCTTTCCAGTTGTCTTAGCTAACAGTCAATCAATAAAAATGATGCCATATGTTCTTCAAAAACTTCATGGTAGCCTAATTTATATTTAGATACATGATTTGACCTTTGACTGTTGCCAAAATTTCTGATCTAGTTTCGTATCTGAATTACAGCTGCTGGTACCAATATATATATATATTTTATTTTGTGATGAAGTAAAGTAACGATTTTCAACATTAATATCAAATTTTGTACAATTTCTGGTGAAAGGTAATTTTTAATTATTTTTATAGTTCCTCATCTCAATAATTAATTTAAATTTCGTTTTCCCCCCCTAAGTATCATCAAAGAAAATGGATCAGAAATGCAAAAAAGCAATTTTGAGAATAATTAATATACGAATGAAAGCTGCAGAGAAAAGGAAAGTCATTATTTGGCAAACTTATTTATATTGGCAATAAAATTTTGTACTGATGTTATCTGTAGATTTACCAACAAAGCAATTCCTCTTCTTATTTAGATATTTCAAAATTGTTGTTG
>BGPR01000029.1:2145665-2177200 GCA_013235015.1 Araneus ventricosus | reverse complement strand
GAAAACAATTTCAGTTTCAGTCAATTAACCAAAGTAAAAATTTGTTTTGCTCAAAACGGCAAATAAATTCTAATAAGAAGCATTTCTAAGTCAACTGAGAAGAAAATATTTAGATTTTTAACAAAATAAAATGAAAAACATGTACACAATGGTCTTTGTTTCACCAAATAAGAAGTAAGAGACAAATTTATTCGTTAACAATCCATAATCGAATTTGATTACAAAACGTTGAACAATTAAGCACAGCTAATTCAGATATAAATGATTTTATAATAGAATTATTTTATTTTTCGTTGATTTCCTAACTTTAATAGACACTTTCTTAAAATCGTTTGATAAAACAAATTAATTTTAAATATAGGTTACGAAACTAAATTACTCGTAATTCTAAAAAATCAATGAATTAAGAAGCTTATACATTTCTATTCAATAAATAAGTGCGTTTTATTTTTAAATTTGAAAATTTGCAACTTTTTTGCGTTTCCTGCTACTTGAAGCATTCGAATTTTTCTGAATACAGATGATTAAATTCTTGAATGCAGATTATGAAATTTTTAACTAATTAAATACATTCCATGCATGTGTTAATTTTCGCTGAAGCGTCGAAGATATGTTTCTTTCTGCTCCTAAAAATTCCTATTAAGTTCTTAAAAAATTATTAATTTAAGATACACATCAGCGAGATACCAAAGATTTTTTAATAACGGTATCTGAGGCCTTCTACGATATGAAAAGATTCAACTTTTTTTTTAAAGTAAGCCTTTCAAAATTCAGGAGAAAACAAAAAGTATATAAATCTAAACAAGTTATTGCGGTTTTAATTAAATTTTGAGACTACTGTATCTATTCATTATATGAAATAAATTACGAATGAAATCGAAGTTACCAGAAAATAATATATAACATCCTTCTTTAAAAAAACTAGGTAACATATTTTTAACATTCCTAGTTTTTAAGATATAATTACTTGAATTTAACTTTGTGTACGTTCCTGTCTGTGAATAGAATTAAAATAATGCACACAACCGGTAATCTGTGAATTTTTTTAAATATATTAAGCTTAGAAAAGCATTTAGAGAAGAATAAGCACAAATTCATCGTTTGGATAGTATAATTTGTAACCTCATTTTTTGTTATTGTCGAAAATTTCATATTTTACCATTCAAACGCAATTTTACATTACGGTGGTTATTTTCATAAAAATATGCAGATAAATATAAAATTAAATGTAACTGTGAGTATTGACTAATTTTTCTGATAGTTGTGTGAAGCATAAAATTTTCTTTTGCATAAGACATTCAGCAACTATATTGTTCGTGCCGAAAGATTAAGATATTTATGCACTTTATTATTTTAGCTTGATGTGCTTCATGTTTGTAAAGATGGAATTTTGTAATCTATTTTCCACTCATTTCCTGATGTACTAGAGTTCTTAAGTGTTGTACATTTATGTTTTCCGATGACAATACACTATTTTAAAATTTTCAGAACTGTATTATATGTTAAAAGATTAATTTAATTATATTTTAATTCCATATTAGAGACATCACCCAGTAATGAATAGAAGAAAAAAATATTTCAAGATTCCATAGTTTTTATAATAATGAATTAGAAATTTAAAACTAGAAAATAACTAAAATAAAAAAATGACTTTTTAGTTCGCTAATGGAAAATATGTTTTTTTTAAAAACTTTATTAAATTTGTCTATTTCTTACTTTCCGATTTTGTAAAATTATTTCAAAATTTAGCTTTTATTAATGTATTACCTGTCGTCTACTCTTTAATGAAATCTTTAATTCAGAAAAGAAATCTTACTGTATAAACAAATCTTAAAGTTCCTTAGCTATAAATATTAACATGCTTTTAATGAAATCGACATTAAATTCCTACAGCATCAAGTTGTTATATTTAGCATTGCCTACTTTTGCTTAAAAAAGCACGGATGAATTGGGTCAGTCGTTTTCAGCCAGTTTTAGCCTGATTATTAAGTAAATCAAAAATAGATATAGGGCAAAACTGCTGTAGCTTTATAATTAATATGTATTTTGAGGCGTAAAAAAATTATTATAAAATGATGCGTCATATGTTCTTGTTAGTCACGGTCCATGTTAAAATACTTTCCCTTATGTTTGAATTGCTTTCACTTTAGTTAAAGAATAATTTTTCAACTGAAGAAAAAGTCAATTTTTATAGATTCTTCCTTACTTTAGATAACTGATGAAAAGAAACCAATCGTCAACCAAAAATATTACTTTACCCGTATAATTCACTGTCACTATAAAGATAGACCCACGCTCTAAAAATACAGCAAAAATCTCAAGTGTGAAATTCCTTCTATGCGTATAAAGAACAATATCGCTCTTTATTTTTTTAACATTATTCCTACCACTTTCAAGCTAACTCGATTTCCAAAGCTTCCAATGAATAAAGAAGTAACGGATGAATGCTGTCGAGGAGACGTCAAAACGAATGAGCTTCTCTTTGGAAAGAAACAAATTCCTTTCAAGAGAAACGATGTGTTTAAAGATTACTGAAAATAACTTGTCGCATCCATTAATGATTTCCTCTGGCTCTCCGAACAGAAGGAAAATTCCGAGCAGCTTTCAATTGGGGTCGTGTTATCGACCCGAATGTTGTCCTGAGAGAGGGATATCTTAATTGATGGAAGATATCATCTCCAGAGCGTCACCTTTCACCTTCTTTTTGGAAATTGCCTCTCCAGTAAATGGACTCCTCCGTCATAAGGTATCATTGGACTCCCATATACAGCTGCTGGAAATACTGCCGGTATTTCATTATAGGGATATCTTAATTCCAGGAAAATGATCAAATAATTGGTTTGCGCATGAAAGTGCTTTTTCTGTATTATTTTACTGACAGAAATAAGTTGATGAAGTTGTTATGGAAAATGATGGGCTTTACATTTTTGGCATTATGCAGATGGTGGTTTTCGATTGGAACGTTGTCCTGAAAGAGGGATATCATCTCCAGAGCGTCACCTTTCACCTTCTTGTTGGAAATTGACTCTCCAGTAAATGGACTCCTCCGTCATAAGGTATCATTGGACTCCCATATAGAGCTGCTGGAAATACTGCCGGTATTTTATTATAGGGATATCTTAATTCCAGGAAAATGCTAAAATAATTGGTTTGCGCATAAAAGCGCTCTTTCTGTATTATTTTATTGACAGAAATAAGTTGATGAAGTTGTTATGGAAAATGATGGGCTTTACATTTTTGACATTATGCAGATGGTGGTTTTCGATTGGAACGTTGTCCTGAAAGAGGGATATCTTAATTGATCGAATAACCATCTTTGGAGCGTCACCTTCTTTTTTGGAATTGTTTCTACCTTTAATTTGAAGCAATATCTCCTGCCACGACTGCTTTAGAGATTTACTATTATTTTCCTCTTACACAATAGGTATTGAAAATATGGGTAGGATTTTATTGGGCATAACTAAAATCCAAGAAAATTGTAAAAAAAAAACTGAGTAATGCATAAAAGTGTTTATTCTACAATAGTGTTTTATTTTTTTAAAAGGATAATGAAATTGTTAGGGCAAATGAACTCATCATGATTGATGTTATGGAGATGAAAGTCTTTATAAAATTTTCATTTTTGCAAAGGGGTTCGGATTGTAATTCCACGATTTATTTGAAAGAAGATCTTTTAGTAGTTCAAAACTGTTTCCTGCTGTCAATAACTGCAAACGCTGGACTATTTGTCATAATTTATTTTTTGGTTGAAAACGCCAAAAGCAGTACTGAGAACTATTAACGAAGAAAAAAATCCACATGTTCAACTGATTTACTTATATTTTAATTTATGAAATTAATTATGACCTGCATGAACGACGATAGTTAGAAAACAACATTTTCTTGCTTTTGAAAATATATCACTGCTTTTGGTTTTTAAAATTTATGAAAAAGGAAAATGGTAAATTAAATTTTACATGTTTTCTCTATCCTTTCAACAGACAAAATAATAATAATAATCTTTATAAGCTTTGAAGTGCAAATAAAAAACTCCAAGTAAAATACAAACACGTAAAAGTTTCTTTAATTTGTCTGTTTGCATATTCAATCAAATATGAGTTCTTCTTGATTTCGTTAACAATATATTATCAGAAAGCTAAATTAATAATAAATTTCATTAACAATATGTTATCAGAAAGCTAAATTAATAATACATTTCATTAACAATATGTTATTTGAAAGCAAATTTAATTAATTGAATCAATAAAATAGTTTCGTTTACATGATGAATTTGGGTTCGACTAACAACAATATATTTTTCAGACGTTAATTAAAATAATCACTTAACATTAGCTATAAAACTCGAAAAAAAACATGCAGCTGCCAATATTGAACAAAATGTTTTGATTATTTTTCCTCAATTCAGCAAACCATGAAACGGTAGATAACATAACTCATATAAATATCGATTATCGAAGTTGGAAAGATTAAATTAAGAAGATTGTAAATTAGTATTCAAAGAAAACGACAAAAGATAGTTAATGTATTGAAACTCAAAAATTATACGGATAGTATGGATTAATAGAAAAACCTATTTACTGTTAAAGAATTTCATTCATATTAGGCGAAAAATCTTAAATATTACAAAATTATTCATGCAAGATATGTTTTATCAACCTTATAAATTTAAATAAATTCTTGCACAGAAAAAAAATAATCCAGCATTATGTGAAATCAGTTGTTCTCAGTTGGTGCAGATTTTTTCAAGAAAATACGTGATAAAAATGCTTTTAAAATAAGAAACGGAAAATCTCATTGCTGTGCCAAAAATCAAAAATAAAAGAAAATCCTCAGCGAATTTGCATCCCACACAATATTGGAACACCCAAAATAAAAGTCCTTTCGCTTACCGTAAATCTCCAAGTGAGCAAAATTTTTCTTCCAACGTTCACCTGAGGCTCATATTTCCTTCTGGGAGACCGTTTTATAAGGGATGTACTAGAAGGTAAAAACTGTGATTGCAACAGTGCGCAGTAACTCAACAGAAGTGCCGCTCGTTTGAAGAGTGGTTCAGGTTTCGAGAAGTGACGACACATGGGGAAACCGGACCTGGAAACGTGTGTTCTACTTCGCCACGAACTTTGACCCGCTTCGACGATCCGTGAAATTATATATGTCACTTTTATGCCCAGCTTTCACGGCTCGTTTTATCCGTTTCATGAGAGTGTTGCGAAATTTTCACTTTAATTCATAAATAATAAGATATTGGTGTATTTACAAATTCATGCAGAATAAATTAAAAATTATTGTTTTCCTTCTTAAATCAGTCATTTTCCCGGTTTTGTTTCGAAATAAAGTACCATAACACATGCAAACATTTTAATGAAAAAAAATTGCAATGAGTTTCTTTGAGTATTTATTGAACATCTAATAAGATTTAATGTATTGTTTAATTAGGAATGCTTAAAAACTGATTGAGAGGAATAACTGATTGATTATTATTCACTATTTTCATATGGGAAAGTGCCAATTTAAGGCATTGAGATAAATTTTCTGGCTATACGAATAAAAGACTCATGATAATTTTTTTCATGAAACCAAGATTTATACACATCTGATGGATATTCTGAACAAGAAAACAGTCATTTTGGGTGATCATTGGCTAGATCATTTGAAATGGAATCGAGAAACAGAAAGTAGGATTTATTTGTCTTCAGATTAACTCCTCCCGCTGGTGTGGGGCGGAAGTTTGGAGAGGGGGTGCCAGCTCAGTTGTCGTCCTCGTCGTCTGACAGCGGTTCAAAATTACGAGGTCAGTCCCAAAATAACCCTCATGTTGCTTCAAAACGGGACGTTAATATAACTAAACTAAAACTAACTCTTCAGATTAACAAGATAATACAGGCTTTCCGAGCATCTTTAATGGTTTTATTAGTGTTCGATAATTTGCCGTTTCATTTTCAAGCTTCGTAATAGCTATCAGTGACGAGTTTCGTAAATTTGAACCATGGAAATAAAAAATATCCCTTGCAGTAGCCCTGTGCTTACGACAGATCTTCTATGGAATCCAGACTCAAACACGAGACTCTCTGATCATGGAGCTGAAACATTGTCACTTTAAGAGCGCGGATCAAACGATTAGGAGTGTTCTTGCCTTCCTTGCTTGGATAATTAAAAACATTTTACTCAAATAAAAACTGAGATTCACTGAAAGTTAGAAAGGACTCGAGTCATAATTTCCCAAAAATTCTTTGCGTGTTAGGATCTGGTTAGAAGAAAAGAGAATATGGTTAGAATTCTAGTTAGCAGATACTCTTCTCTTGTCATCCTGAAGGCTGAAAAGGGCACTTTAATCTAACAAAAAAGGAAACAGGCAAATATTAATATGGTTTGAAAATTGATTGAAATCTTTATCTAGATTGTTCTTGCCCACGTTGAATTCAGCTGTGGTTGAAATGTCCTTGCTTTGGCGTTGTGTGGACGTCGGAAGAATGACTACTCGTTCAAGTGACCTCCTTCAATCTTGTTCAGTTTAAAATTACTGAATTCATCGGAAATTACTTTCGTTTGCTTTCAAAATGGTACTTCAATATGTCAAACCTTGAATAACAAAGGAAAATGCGATGCAATTTCAGCAATACGTTCGGTTAAATTATCACTGTCAAAATTCGTTCTTTTCATGGCTATTTAAATCATTTTCCGAAACAAGAAGCTGATTTGAGTAAAGAGCAAGGTAAAATAAGTTTCCTGGGTAATAAAAGTAAGGAAAGGCAGATATGAAAGAAAGTATGATATCCATATACTTACACATTAATGAGGGTTCTTTAGTGGAATTATCTTAATAAATCTTGCTATAAGAAATGTGGTAAACGATTATGTTCCTGTCTTGGTTCATAGCTCCGTACAATCACTTTGCGTTTAATTTAGTGCATTTAGATATTTTAGGAATCTAACTTTTCTTGCATTATTTTGATTTTATTATCTTCAATCTGTGTTAAATGTATTAATTCTCACGGAATTTCTTTGCCTTAACAAGTTTATAAATAGTGAAAATGTATTGCGTTGAACTATTAATTGCATAGCAATTCACGATATTTTAATATTGCTTGCATTTTTATGATTAACTCAGTTGATATATAAGATGATTATAAGAACAGAAGACATGAAATTAGTGACTCAAATTTGAAACTGTTATAGCATTCAATTATTCAAACGTTGTTGGTCTAATTTTTCAGGCATCAAATTATTCATTTTATAGTTAAATGTTTTGAACTACATTGTTAGGTAAAATATTTTTTCAAAGAATAGTTTGATCATTGATTGGTATGCTCAATTAAAAAGGAACGAACAATCCAAAAGCAGAATTCTAATAGATGTAGATAATTCAAGTTATTTATTCATATT
This sequence comes from Araneus ventricosus, assembly GCA_013235015.1. Taxonomy (NCBI): domain Eukaryota; kingdom Metazoa; phylum Arthropoda; class Arachnida; order Araneae; family Araneidae; genus Araneus; species Araneus ventricosus. The sequence continues at coordinate 2,169,817 of BGPR01000029.1, read as the reverse complement.
GTACGACGATAAACTTATTAAATCTACACAATGAATTAAAATTCATACTTTTTTGCTAAATCATGATAATTAAGGGACGTTCAAAAGTCCAATTTTGGAAATGATGTGCTGCCCAAAAGTTAATGAACGAGGTATATGAAGAATTAAAAAGACTGTGCTTAATCACCCCCAATTTTTAACTATAGATGAAATGCCGGAATTAGTAACATCTTCTGATGAAATGAAAATGGGAGTTTCAAATAATAGAGTATGAAAGGAATCAGTAGTGATAAAAATAGATAAATTTAAAGATTAACTCTGAGCCTTGAACGTTTTCTTAAATTCATACACATTATTGAAGCTTGAAATATTGATTTCCCAAGCCATTTTTTTATCCAACAAAGCTATATCCTATTCCAGCTATTCAAAAATCTACCTATAGATCCGTCCCTACATTAAAATCAAATTTGAAATTTGTCAGCATGAGTGAATTAAATTCATTATATCATATTCGAAAAACGTGTTACTAAATTAATATACATTTTGGGTAAACGTAAAATTCGAGTAAAAATTTTCAAGCCTGCTTTTACTCTTTAAATCGACTTTTCCTGTGTTAGTAAAAACTATTGATCATTTTAACCACATATCCTACATTTTTTTAATCTTCAGTTTCCGAAATCTTATTTTTTATGAGAAATTTAGTTGTCTAAAATTCATTCCACAGAAAAAAGTTATATATATACAAACTAAGAGTGTATGTTGTTACTTTTTTCCGAAATCAATTAAAACTTGCCAGATTACTAATTAAAAAGTGTTTAAAATGCATATAAGGAACAAAAAATAATTTAAAATACTAAAATGATTTCCTGAAAAACGACGAGACACAGAATTGCAAGCAAATTCTGATTATTATTCAAGTCACAATTTGGGTTGCGAAGCTTTTCAAGACAGGAAGCACGTGATTATGAAGTTTATTTTCTCTGGCTTTAATAGTCTGACTTTTAATTTCTCCTAGTTTCATGTTTCGGTTGAAAACATGATTTAACGTATTTTATAGCTACAAATATTAATATTCCCTTATAACTTCCGTTGCTTGTGTTTCTTACGTTTTTCAAAAAGTTGTTACATTTTATCATAGCATACTTCCGTGAGAATTTCAAAACAAATTGTTATTTAAAAGTATTGAATGATGTTTAGAAAATAATAAAAGTGAAAAGTAATTTCGTTTAAATATGTAAGATATTTCTAGAGCTTCCGTGTAATATAAATTCCAGTGTTTCTACCGGAATGAAAAAAGAATTTCAAGGAGTGCAGTCATTAGATATAATAAATTCCCAACTGCCGGAAGCAAACGTCGCGTAACTCAACTAAATTTGACCTAAATATGTTCTGGATCATTGACTTTCGGTTTGCAACAAACAGAAAGTAAAATTTAATATTTCATTACCGAAACAAATGGAAGCTGGATACTATTGTCTTTATTTATTTAATTATTATTATTGTATTTAACTTGACGTGTTTCACTTCTTAAACTCGAATTTTGTAATAGTCTTTTCTCTCTCTTTCTGGTGTGCTAGAGATGTTTCGATAGATGTTTTTACAGTTGTGTATTCTTCAAGATAATACACTGTTAATCGATACAGAATCGATTCATTTAATCAAATTTTGATTCCGATACAAATTGTGCCACTTGGTAGTGAATACCATAAAAAAATTGACTTCAAGATTCCATAATATTTATAATGATGAATTATAAATTAAAGAGTAAAAGTTAGAAAATAATTAACTAAAATTTTCTACTTTTTAGTAGTACCAAATGTATCTTTTAAAAACTGTTTTCACTAAATTTATTTTTAATATATATATATATAACACCATTTTTGTAACGTATCGAAAACCCAGAAATTTATTTCTCAAAGCTTTCGATCAAATGAAATCGAATATTTGCTTCAAATGTATTACTTGCAAATTAACTAATTGCATTTTTGCTAAATAAAACTGCAAAAGTGAATGAAAATGAATTAAATTCTTTTATGAGAGTCAGAAAGTACCACCTTCTCATTGCAAGGAACTTTCATTTTGTATTTCTTAGTGCATATAGACCTACAGCCTCTAATTTGTCAGTTTCACACGTGTTTCAAATTATGGCATTTAAAACTTAGCTAAAGCAATTCCTAAAAATAAGCCATTCATAGAAGCTGTAATTCGATACAAAAAATTATGCGGAATGCATAAACATTTAAAGTATCATATGGACTCTTAGTTGAATCAAAATTTCTTCTAATTAGCTAAATAGAATGTCATCTAATCAGTAAGTAGAGAAAACTGATGAGCAAAGAAAAAAAATATCCCGCCGTTTGTATACAAATGAAAATTAGTTAACAGTATCAGTTTGAAGTAGGGTTTTGATATGCAGAAATGCAATAATTTGATAAAATAAAAAAATGTGTACTGCCTAATACGGGAACTAAAATCTTTGTTTGGTGATAGTTTAAGGTTAAAATAAAAAACATGTTATATTTTTATTATCTCATTAAAATGTAGAAAGTTATTATTTTATTAAAAAATCTGGTGGTCAAAACTACATCTGTAGTTTTGACCAAGCTGAAGACAATTCTCGAAGTAAATTGAAATTTCAATCACATTTATACATTTAAAATTTTTAATGTTTATTTAGGCATTCCCCGCCTCCCCCGATATTCAATAAGGCTTAATTCTTGTAGAATATTGTTTCCAGCGACCCACATTTTCCGAATTTAGTTTGAGCTCCATATTTTGATAAAAAAAATTATTCTTTTCCTTTTTAGCACACTGCTAAAAGCTTGTTTTTGAGAATTTTTTCATCTTTATTTTTCCTAATTTTTAGTCTTTAATATATCACATTATTCATTATTAATATCTCTCTATATAAAAGGCGATGTTTGTGTGAGTGTGCGATGTTTATACCTAAAATATTGCACTTACAGGCCTGAAATTGGGCACACATGTAGCCCTGATTCTGACTCAATGCACCTCGAAGCCCGATTTTTAAAATTCCATCTAGGAAATTCTTTTATTTAACATTTTGTGGTTTTTTGAGTGATTCTTTGTACTCATTTCTCCACTGCATATTTTTAATAATCGTATCACGAAAATAGATACACCATAAGAAAGAACAAACAATTTCCGTTTAATTTTAATATTTAAAAGTTTGTCTTAAACGAAAAAGTTGCCATACAATAATTTCTCTAATTTTAATAAATTTAAAAAAAAATATTTTTTGGTATAATTTGCAACAATACTTTTCATTGTTGCAGCGCAATTCAAACAGTTTTCATTGTTTAAATAAATATTTAATTACATTTTTCTCTTTCATTGTTGAAAGCCGAGTTAATATCCTAATACATTTTGCTTTCATATTTTATTTCACCTCCATTTTGGTCGACCAAATAAACCAAGCTCTCTTAGGCATTACATACACTAATCACACGAATTGGCTTTAAGTGACCACTCATATTTTGGTAGAGGGAGGATGGATATCATTTTGAACTCCGTCAAAGAAATCCAATGACAGGTATACCACAAACTAAGAAGACTTCTGCTATGCAGTTCTACGCGTACAGAATGATGCAATGCATTTCAGATTTCAACATTTTACTGAGAAACAAGGCTCTTTTTCATTAATTTATCGTTGATATGTATGCCAAGATTGAATCGGAAAGGCTGTTGTACATACGAGTAAATCAGAGGTCGCTTAGAGTGGAACAATATGCACATGATGAGATTGGTGAATACATACTCTTCTTTTATTTTTAATATGGCGATAAAAGATAATTGCTTATTTGTCTTCATACTCTTTGTTTTGATTTGATAATTTTATTCGTGAATTATATTTGATTGAATATGTATTGCTTTCTTTCTCGTTCTGGTATTAAAGATTATTGCTTATTTGTTTTAACTTTTTATTTTGATTTGATAATTCATTCGTGAGTCATACTTTTTGATTTCGTGCATTGTTCCCTTTCTGTTCACAAATCCCAGTATCATAACAATATTCTAAATATTTTAGGTAATATTGAACAATATTGTGAATACCGAGGAATACAGAATGCAGTTTCTAAATTTTTGAAAGTTTTGTAAACGTAAAATTTTGGCACAAAAATATTAGTTTTAGCTGAATAATTCCTTTAAATTAATTTATTAATTAAGATTTTATTTCCAAAAATTCAATGGAATAATTTTTCATTAAAAAGCCGAATACTGTATAACACTGTATATACAATATTGCAAATTCTATGTTCCCACAATGTTGATCAATGTACTAGTGACAATATTGAAAATTCTACCTTTAATAACGTTGACCAATGCAGTGCTGAGAATATTGTAAATTCTACGTTTAACAACGTTTATTAATGAAGTGACGACAATATCCTCATTCTATTCTCCACACATTTTTCACATCGTACCTATGAATAGCATTCAGAGACTTGGACTAACAAAAAACATGCGAGTTCATCTCAATGGTGATCCATCTGCCCAGCAATTTGCAGATAACCTACTTTAAAGAGGAAATGGTGTCATTACTCCGGATAGTCAAGATGGATGCATAGCGATGCAAATAATTGGAAGGATTGTGAAAACTCAGCAGGAGCTGAAGGAAGCAGTGTTTTCAAATGTTTCACAGCACTTTTTTGACTACTCATGGTTGTGCCAATGAGCAATTCTTGCTCAAAGAAACTAAGATGTCAGTGTCATGAATAAGCAACTTTTACAAGATTTGCCTGGTAGTTTTCAAGTTTACAAATCTATTGACACCACATGTGATACGAATGAGGCTGTTAACAATCCAGCATAGTTTTTAAACACATTGGAGCCATCTGGAGTACCTCCGCATACATTGGAGCTTAAGATTGGGGCACAAATCATGCTTCTCAGGACTCTTCATCCACCCTCACTTTGCGATGGAACAAGACTCTGTATTAAGAAACTGTTGCCGAATATCATTGAGGCTACTATTATGACTGGACCTGCTGCTGGTGAGAACGTTTTCATTCCTAGAATCCCGATCATTCCTTTGGATTTCCCATTTCAATTTAAGCGCATTCAGTTCCCTGTTCGTTTAAGTTTCGCTATGAGTATCAACAAAGCACAAGGACAATCCTTAAAAGTTGTTGGACACGATTTTCTCAAGCCCTGTTTCTCTCATCTTCAACTGTATGTGGGTTGTTCCAGAGTTGGAAAATCCGACAATCTGTACACCCTAGCTCCAAACGGAAAAACAAAGAATATCGTTTATCCCGAATCTCTGTAGCGAAACATTTTAAGCAAGAGAAGGTAACATCTGTGCTGTGAATTCTTAAAAAAATATTTTCTCTTTCAATGTTTTCTGGATCATTCAGGAGGAAAGAATGAGGCGACATGCCCGTGTCATGTCGGGTGGTGGTGGGACTCAATCTTAAAACTAATTTTTCCACTTAGATGTTTTCAGGTTCCGAGAACAGACATGATAATAACCATGCCACGGGCAACGCCGAGCGGGTACAGCTAATAATATTATATAACTTTGTAATAATTTTCATCTCAAATTAATTAATAGATGGCGCCTCGCATGTGGAATAAAAATTTAATTAAAAAATAATAGATTAAGTGATGATTAAGTTTTAAAAACATTAAAATATTGTATTGTCATCGATAACACACAATTGTATAAAATTTCAGAACTCTAATATATTAAGAAGTGAGAGAAAAATAGATTACAAAATTTCATTTTCAATACCATGAAAGAAGTGAATTTAAATAAAGGTGCATGAAAACTAAGAGCAGCTTAAATTTTACGTAAAAGCTAAATTTTAATTTTTTCCTAAATAATAAAAGAAGGATGGGAAGTTCTCGTTTCAAGAATTCTTTTCCGTTACACAAACTGTAAATTTTATTTTTCCACCCTCTTCATCTCTCATCTCTATAGTATAATACAGTATATAATACAGTATTCTGATTCAGCACAGCAAATCAAATCAGATCTCTTCCCTTTCAATTTAGAAAACCAAGATTTTATGCTTCAGACAGCATGTAGACAAAATCTGGTTGAATTTTATTCCATGATTTTAAGCTTTTGTAACTCAATAGTGGAGTACTGACGCCATACTGAGTAAGTGCGTCCTCTGGGATGCCTCTTTAGAGTTCTAAAGCAAAGAACTTACTTATGGGTCTTGTAAGAGAGTGCAGAAATAGCAAATATATAAAATCTCTCAGGGAATAATTTTGTTCGTCTTAAGATCCTGAACAAAGCAGTGTATTCAAATACTATTCCGGAGAAGTTCATAATAAATAGGTAATAAATATCTGTTGTTATGAAAAGAATTAATGGCAAGGAAAATTCAGCACAGAAAACTTCCTGCCCATGTATTAGAAACATTTTTTTATTTATAAACATTAAAAAAAATTATATTCAAAAACGCTTTTAAAAATGCCATATGCTTGTTTATAATCTACAAAATTCTCCACTGTTATCCATCTTTTGCTGTAAAAATTTCATCATCTTAAAAGCTCTTATTTAATAGGTTTTAACATTTGTTTCAGCTGCAGTTCTATAGAATCGTGTGTTCGAGACCCGATTATATCGAATATCGAAAGTGTATATGAATCTGGTCAATGCTAATTTAAAGTCGTAGGTTAAATATTCTTATATTGATGTGGTGTAAAGATTCCACTGCTAAAAATATCAATGAGCGTTCCCAATTACCTCCTTTATACTTCAAAATGGATTTTCAATTTGATAAATAACAGAAATCAGAATGTCTTTTTTTATTCATAATGATTTTTCAATCATTTTTCCACTCAAATAGTAGCTGTCAGTTCGGGAAAGTTTCTACTCTCCTCATGAAAAATCATTCATTTTCTAAACTTTGGAATATAGATTCAGCACTTCTCAATAGCTTAAGCAACCCAGGTTTAATTCACACCGAGAGAACAGAGCGAATTTAAAATATTTCTAAAGAGAAAGATAGACCTCCTCTATTAAATAAGAAAGTCATATGAATTATTTAATAATATTTACCGATTTATTTTAATTTTAATAACGGTTTCATAACTAAGGGGTTAAAAATAAAATTAAATAATATACATTATTTGCATTATTTAATTAAAAATTAAATAGTGTTTGCTACTCTAAAATAGGTATTGTACTAAAATGCATAGCAGTTCCATTATTATCAATGTTACTACAATGCTCGTAATTGTAATAAAAATTATAACTATTTAAGTAATATATGTGACTTTAAGCAATCTTACATATAAATTATAATTTTTGTCGAAAAGTAAGGTTTGTTTTGAAATGCTTTATGATACATTTAATTTGTATGAATAATGAAATTAAATTATTTACTTGGAGATATTATATTATTTAAATACATTTTTCGTATGTGTATACTTTTAAATATCATATATTATCTTATATTATTAATACTCGGAGATAAATAAAATTTGGGAATCAATTGATTGTCGTCAAAAGAAAGGATTTAAAGCTAAATAAGAACAGTAAGGTATGCAAATAATTTTAGTGAAATAATGTTGTGAATTTTTTTAAACTAAAATCTCATATCTTATTTTGTTACACGCGCATTATTTATTAACTTAAAAGAGCCGCAATTATGCATTAAAAGAGCCGCAGGTTACCGACCCCTGCTCTAAGTAATTACGATCCCAAATTTCAGCATAAAATTGCTCTTTTTATTCTCCACTTGCGATGGAATTCCATAGAAGGATGATCAATTTTCGCCCTCAAATGTAGTTACAATATGATATTATCAAAAGATTTAATATAAATATTTATCAAATTAATTGAATGTTTGAGACAGAAAAGTTACGAAATTTAAAAGTTGTTGTAAAAAGTTTCGAATATAATAAGTTGAAGTGCAGTGTCATTAAGTTCAAAGAATAATTCGGCAATGAATTTAGTAGAAATACCAAAACTGAATCATAGTTATATACACTGCAGTTTAAGAAAACTAAAACATGTTTCTTTATAACTAAAGATTTAAAAAAAATGCTTGAGATGTGAATTCACTTTTATTTTTATTATCCATTTAACTTCAACTCCACTATTTAAAAGAATTAGCTCCTACATCGTGCGGAATAAAAAGTGTTGTTAAAATTATTGATATTCTGATGCGTAACGGGAAAGCTATAGAGCTGGTAAAAATTTTTGTTCCATGTTTTGACAGTGATCCATATCATCTCCAAAGAACAAATGCCACACGCACAAAGAAAGCCTTTTCAACATAACACGATAACCGTCATTATTCAATGTGCACGAGACCCATCTCCTCACGCTCACTTTCATAGAACGAAATATGCTATGTGGCCATTAACTCGCGATATCTGTTTTTTCCCACGACGCCCTTTGAAATTGGAATAGCTTCTCGCATTACCAGAGCTCTCATCAAGAATGAATTCTCATGATAACTGCAAATCGAAATCGATAGTCAACATGAGAAGAAAATCGGTGATTTGGAACATATTGTTTAGGTGAGCTGGCTTCTAACACTTTCCATACCAATGCAATTTGTACTGAAAATGATGGCTGTCTTAGCATCGCATAAGCTTGACAAACAAAATAAAATTCTTTTGCGTGAACTGATGTCATTTTTCTGTGATGCTACAGACCATTATTTTCTGAAAAAGTAACTCAAGAAAACAGCATATACCTTTTGGAAATAAAAAAGAACAATAGTTCTGTTTTTCTCAAAGTAATAATTATTGGGTTATTTTCAACTTAATCCCATCATTAATCGAAGCTAAAATAATTGGAGTTATTGATTGGCCTGCATATCTGTTGACTTTTATTCAGGAAGGCAATATCAACCTACACTAAACAATCAGAGGAGTGTATAATACAAAAAATATTTCCCTACAAAGAAAAAACATTAATAAGTCGTTACCAAGTTTAAGAGTTCGACTGATAAATAACATTATTTTTTGTTTAATATTTTTGGATAACTGATACAATAATTTACCGATTAGAAGTCAAATTTCTCCATTGTTAACAACCGAAGTTTTCCAATACTAATGTCAAAAATTTTTGCCTTTATTTTTATTTCATTTATTATTTTCAACTTAATCCCATCATTAATCAAAGCTAAATTAATTGGAGTTATTGATTGGACTGCATATCTTCTGAGTCATTCATGAAGGCAATCTCAACCTACAGTAAACAATGAGAGAAGTGTATAATACAAAAGAAAAATTTTCATATGAAGGAAAAACATTAATATGTCGTTACCAAATTTAAGTGCGGCTGATAAATAACAATCATTTTTTAGTTCAACACTTTTAAGGATAACTGATACAGTTATTTACCGATTGTAAGTTATAATTGAATTGCTGAAGTTTTTTAGTAAGAATATCAAAAATTATTACTTTTTGCATATTTTTATTTAACTCATCTTCTTTCATGTTCGTAAAGATAAAATTTTGTAATTTTAAACTAATTTCCTGGTACTCTGAAATTTTATATAAATGTTCTCTAAATGAAAATGCAAAATTTTCATAATTTCAAACTTAATTTCTATTAATTGTATTTGGTTCCGTATGAAAAGTGCCATTTGTTAATAAATTTGTGAAATTGGTTAGAATATTCCATTTTAGATATGTATAATGAATTGTAAAATATATTAAAAACTAAAAAGTAGAAAATAATTATTAATAAATACAAATTTTTTAAACACACTTTTATTGATGTACTAAAAGTATGAATATAAAATTTTTAACGAAAATTTGGAGGTCCAAACAATACTCTTAAAAGTCTACGGTGATGAAAGCAATGCAATGAAGACATTATGCTACGATGAGTTTAATAAGAAATTAAATTCCTAAACAATCATTAAAAATTATAATATAGTATGAATGTGATTAAATTTTCAATTTATTTTAAGTTTTTGTATCAATCCTCTTTCTTAGAGTATCTGTATTTGCCGCACTTTATTACGATTTTTGTAATTATTTCCAAATTTTCGACAAAAAAATATTTTGCCATTAAGTAAAATAATTTCTTTATTTTTCTTATTATTACTTTTAAGCATAATAATAAAAGAGTATTTAAAAAAACATTTTAATTTTATTATCTAAATTAAATATGATGTTTTGTTATAAAACTACATTCTAGACATACTTCCTTAAGTATAGAAATAGAATAAAATATATTGATTATATTTTAGTTGTTACTAGGAACAAACCATTATAATTTCTTCATCTTATTTTCAATGATTTTTCATTCATTCGTTTATGACAGCGGCTGTTCATATTAACATATTTATCAATAAAAATCAGAACTTGTAGTGTTAATTTCATACATACATTATAAACGCAAAAAATACGCAGTGTCAACTTACAGAAATTTTCTGCGTTCAGAACACTTCAAGAGCGTTCCCATTTCAGGTTAAGATAACAACCTGGATAGAGTTTGACATGAAAATACATATCAAATGAAGGGAAAAGTGCAATAGGTTATTTTCAGTTTTCACAGGCATTAAAACGTTTGTCGCTCCTACCCACCAAAAGAGAAAGATTCTATACAAAATAAATACTATTCATAATTCTAAAAGCTTTCCAGAGTGCAAAATAAAAAAAAATGCAACTGTAGTTGGGGAATGAAAGGAATAGCTACAATACGTTTCCTGATAAAGCCAAATTTGACATTCGTAATAGAGCAGCTGTTGTCCTACTAGTTGTCCTTCTTTTTGACCTACTGCATAATGTTTTAGCAAGAGTAGTTTACTACTTTTGAATCAACTTATTTTTTTATTATTCTGAGCTGAATTGAAAAAAATCTTTACTTCATAAACGTGATTGAATGTTTGAAAAATAGAATTCCAAGAGAGTTATCATGCCGAATGAAAATAGGGATCACGGAAAAGGTACAATTCGTTAACAGTACAACTTTCAGAAACCTCGGAAATGGCGAGATTCTTGAAGCATTCTAAGCCTCACTAAGTCACAATGCAACGGTCAAGAAATGAGAATCTGGATGACTATGTACCCGCCCGTAGTTGTTTGTCGAAGGACAACTTGAGACTATGAGATACCAGTTTCTGAGACATGTCCTCATATATCTGGAAATGCTGTCTCTTTCGCATCTACTGTTGTACGATGTCTGGCATACAAATTTTAGATTTATCACGTCGCTTTTTGAATAAATGCTTCACGGATTGCTGTAAATAGATTTGAATAAGAGAGTTTTTAAGAACAGTGTAGTGTACTAAAAGTAATTTTTTTTTATTTTAATTAATTTTCATCTTTAGTTTTTAAATTATAACTTCTTATTACAAATATTATTGAATCTTGAAATGTAATTTTCCTCAATTTCACCACCAGGTGGCGCCTCTAACATGGAATCAGAATTTAACTAAATTAATTGATCAACTGATAATTTAGTTCTGAAAATAGTGTATTGTCACCCAGAACACAGAATATTTAAAAGTTCAAAATTCCAGCACACCAGAAAGCGAGTAAAAATCGACTATAAAATTCTATCTTTGCAAACATGAAACAAATCAAGTTAAATAAAAGTGAATAATAAGACAAGGTTTTCATTAAACAACCAATGAGAAAATTTAGAGTTTGTTAGGAAAAAAATAAGCAACTTTTAGTTTGTACAGCATTAAAAAAAGTTAATAATTAGATATCAAAATATTTTTAAATTTTTACACAAAGCATTCAAGCACTTTAAAGCATGTATAAAAGCTCCACTGTCCATCAAGTGAAAAGTAATTCAAAATCAAAAATTTTCTCAATCCAAAGTCATAGCTATGCAACAAAGACTGTTTGGGAGGATTAGTTGTCATGTTTTGTTTTATTTAACAGAAAAAAATATTCTTCAGTTTATTCAGAGAAATTAGCCCTATTTTATTAGGAATAAAAAAAGTGCTCTGTAGGTCAGAGCACGATACAAAACTCAAGAGGAGCAAAGATTGTGATATTATAAAATGAGTAATTTGTGAAAAATTACCCTCTCTCAACACATGTTATTATTTTATGTAAGAATTAAGTTTAGCTTAGTTAAATTAACGTCCCATTGTTAGGAGCAATACGACCGTTGTTAGAAATGATTTAGATTTGAAACTGTTAACCGATTTGGAATTGAAAAATTGATAAGTTAAAAAGAGGAGACTAAAGCAATACAAATTTTCATGACAAATTAATGTCTATAACGTAGACACGAATAAAATTCCTCAACAAGTGCTTAATTCTATTTAAAGAAACATCACATGCAACTGTCAGATTTATAGTCATGAGTTTAAAATAATTGGGCAATATCTTAACCTTAACCTCTCAAATGAGGTATTACGAAGCAATTCATCAAACTAAAAATACTTTCTCCTATAATTCGAGACGTCCATTTTTCAAGTAAAAAAACTCAACAAGTACTAATTGATTGATACAATTTTATGATGAAAAGAAGTACCTACTTCCCATCCTCCAAATATATGTTATGACTTAAGAGAAATTTTATGCAAATCGATTAGTTCTACAGATAGCTCTAACAAGGTCACTCGAGGATTTGAGAATCTTGTCTCCACTTTATGGGAAAACCGTCTCCCTGTTTATTACGGAAAGATTTAGTGATCGCTGATTCCAATCAATTAAAAAGTTGGAAGAGGATGAGGAGTTAAATTGAGACCATGATAAGCCGCCGTGTTACGAAGATTAAATTTTTTGCAGATTTCTTTTTAAATTTATTCTAGGAACTCATTTCAAATAGTTTTTAAAGGAATTTAAAAGTTACTTTGGTAAAGTTACGATGTAATTAATAATAAACATGTTTCTACATAATCTTTTATTTATTTGTTTACAGCTCAGAAGTGAGTTTTAAAAAAAATGAGCAAAACACGCATATATATGCGCATTTATAACGAATTCGAATATATACGCTTATATATTCGTATTTGAGAGCCGTATGTGGGTGCTGTATAGTGTTTATAGTTTTTTTTATGATATTTTTAAAAATACAACTTTATGAGAATGGAAAATTATGGTTCGATATTTAGTTTTGTTTAAAAACATTATGTTCTTAAAATATCCGACAAATCTGAATTTTTTAAAATTATTATTACCATGTTTGAGAAGCGAATATTACAAAAATAACTTATAAAATTATTTAAATAATTCCTAACCGCTGGAGTAATTATTTAAACGGTAAAATAATGTACATAATAAGAAATCTAGGTTGCCGTTATTGGTGAACAGTATTGACAGCGTAAGATCTGATTATAAAGCACTAAAAGTATTTATTATTATTTTATCAGAAAAAGGGAAAGAGATCGTTTGACAAATGTACGCATATAATTCCGACAGAAAAGGAATCGATTTTCGAGGGAAATGGTAACTTTTAAGAAGTGCTTATAAAAACGATTAAGAAATGTTATTGTAGCTTTTTTTATATTTAGCAGACGCGGAATTCGGTTATAGATTCCAAGTTCTTAAAAATCAATAATCTTTTAGTCTGAATTTTGTTGTTGGTAGTTTAAATATTAATTTAAACTGGAGCAGAATGAAGAAGGTCCGTTTTATCAGCTAATAACTCAAAATTGAAGATATTCATCATTCCTTTTTAAATATATGTTGTAATCCTCTCGTCAACTTAATTATTCATTGAAGTCTGGGAGAAAATAGAAACTGTGTCTACATTATATCTTTAATCTTTAAGAGATATTTTTATTTATATTGGATATATATATATTAGAGAGACACTGATTATTTAATGTTTTATGAAAAGTATGGGTATTATATTAAATGATATATTTATTGTTGTTATATTTATTGCAATATAATAGTGCAATACATTGTTGTATTACATATTTTTATCCTGAATTTTAGTCCTATCTATATAGTTATGTTTTATTGTCAGGGTTAGTGTATTACTTTTCTTTCTAAATTCTTTTATTTTAGGGTAAATTACCCTGTTTGTTTTTTCAACAACTTTAGTAACAGGGATGATTTGTACAGCAAAATTAATTTAACTTGGCTAAAGCTTGTCCACAGCCAAGCTGCTACATTAATTGTTGGAAACTCCATACTCTTGGATTGCCTTTTTCAATACTTCTAATAACAACAGAGTTTTTTTACTTGTTGACATATAAATGTTTATACTTAATTTTTTGTTCATGGTATCTACAGTATTTTCAATTCTTTAGATTTTGTTTTAAATTTGGTTATATTGTTCAAATAATGACTTTTTAGTTTAAGATTTGCTTCTTGATATGTCTTGTCTACTTTGTTTCTGTATGATCATATATAATAAGTTATATTTATATTAATATGTATATATATATATGTGTGTGTGTGTGTATTTTAAAGGGTTTAATTTTGCCCTATATAATTATAATGAACAGTAGAAATGTACTGCCTCTAAGTGCATACGCGACTCAGTCTTTGCCAAATCCGCTCTAAGAGTTCCAACCCTGTTGCTTAGGATACAATATTTTGCGATAAGTTCTCTCATATCTTTCCTTCAGACGACCAAAAATGTTATCTCATATGTTAAAGGATAATCTAAGATTATGCAATGGTGAGATCACAGTTAATGATAAAAGTACCACATTTGAGGAAACTTAGAATTTGAAAGCTGTTCTGCACATGGGCATTCAGAAAAGGTGCTCAGCGATGTGAGTAAAATACCAATGCATGTTTCACGTCGAAAACACATCGTTGTCTGTAAGTTTTTAAGAATTTCAGCTGTTTTGCTGATATTACTACCAACAAAGAAAATGTTGTTTACGTGAGGGATTTCAAAACTCAACAGGTGTAAGGTGCAAAAAAAATTGATAGTATACTTTAGGAATAGTCCACGTTAGATGAATCGTATAAGGATGATAAAATTCATTTCATCATTTTTGTCTTGCCATTTTGCATTTAATGTTTCTACAGAAATTTAGGTATTTCCTTGTTCCTATGAACGCATGATTATGGTTTGTATTCTCTATATCTCTTCAAACATCGAATACTGAATTTTGAATCATCACTTTAATCAAGCATATGATTCCTAAAAGATATATGGTCCCATTTAAGGATTAATCAATGCTTAATCGAGGAAGTAGGATAGAATTCTCTTGACCATTTATGATTTGCCATTTTGGATCTTAATGCTTTCTGCAGCACTTTAGTTGATATTTTTCTGTCGTATATTCCTGTGTGAACATGGCTTTCGTTTTTCCTCTATATCTCCTCAAACATCGCATTTCGAATCATCAGCTATAATTTCATTCTATGCCATTTCTTACACTGCATTTTTTATTTATAAAAAGTATAATAGTTTATTATTAAACATTAATCGACTTACAATGGAACATTGCATAAGTTATAATATCTCTTACATTTTAATTAGTAATTATATATCTTGAAAGAAATGCGTTTATATCGAATAACTGTACAAAACTCGTTTTCTCCTCCTTTCTTAATTGCTGCCAGGGCCGTCTTAATAAATTTGAGCGCCGTTGGCTAGAATAATTTAGCGGCTCTTCAGAACCGCAACTAGGAGGCTGTTCCCAACGAAAACAGCTACCTAATAAAATAATTTAGAAGCAAAAAAAGTGACCTGTTCTTCGATTAACGCTTTACAGTTTTGAAAATCATCTCCTTGCGAAAATAGGATTTTGCAAGTCAACTTCCGTAATGTAGTAAGTTCTCTTATACCTATATAACTTAGGATTTTCTCACTCATTGTCTCTGTGTGCATATTTTTTGAAATGATATAGTATTTTTGTAACATTACAAAATCAACTGTTGTCTAACTATAAGCCTTAATCATATTTTTGCTTTTAACAGATTTAAAAATATAATTAGACAATTTTTTTTGGCTCAAAATTAATATAAAATCAATATAGTAAATTTTTAAGAGCCTTTGGATGAATGGCACCCCTGGGCTTTCCATTTAGCCCATTGGATGAGACGGCGCTGGTTGCTGTACAGCACATTCATTTACTGAAAAAAAGACTGCTTGAAAATCGTATGAAACAAAATATAGTTTCACAACGCTTTAGTCCCTAGGTAGCATTGCAAAAGGCTCTATCGTGCGCTCTCTAAAATACGTACAAATCTCCCCAAATTCACTTTTATTTTCACTTCATTTAAAAACAAAAGTACCCTAGAGACGCTTTATTAATAATCCATGAACTTGGCTATCTTGGGAAAGCCTTAAAAATGCCATATAAAATGCAGAAAAATCGTCCACTGAATTTCTCGATTATGCAGGAAATGCCGGCCTTCGACAGATAGGATGCATTCCTTCTTAGTATGAAGCGATAATGAAAGAACATTTATCTTTCGGCAGTCACTGAAGGTCAAACAGATTGCTTTTTTAACAGAGTTATTATAACCTTTCTTCACACTTCTACAGTCTTTCTTTATTCTATAGTCACGGCATTCTTTATTACTTCCAGAGACATTATATAGAAATGCACTAATTGTCATTTTGGGATAAATTTATTACAATGAAATTATAACTTTTGTTTGGTCAGCCCGAAAGAAAAGGAAATTTAAAAATTCAGAAAGAAATAGAAGATATTTGTTCTTTTTTTCTTTTCATTTGTTTTTTAGATTATAAGCTAAAAAAACAATAAGATATCTTTTGATGATAAGCTATATTTGAAATTAATATTTCATAGCATTAATATAGTCAAAATCCGATAAATCAACAGTCCTCAGGGTTCGATAATTATGATGGTATAACGGGAGATGATGATTTATTTCGGGCGATTTATAATCCTTATTTTTATCATGACATTTCTGATAAAGAGTAGATAATTTGTAGCAAAATTTAATGAAAGTAAGATTGATTTCTTTCAATATTATTACACTTCTTTTAAAAGATAAGAAGTACCACAATTTTATTTCTCACGTTAGTGTAAACTAATTGCATTAACAAATGCATGCAACAAATAGTAGTCGTTGCAATTTTTTAACTTTCAACTAAAAATTAGCTATGATTTAATTAATAAGCTTATCTTATATTTCTCGAAATTATTGTAATGAGCGATTGTGTTTTCTCAAAATTCGTTGCAAGTAAAGTTTCATTCTATTTGCTTCCCACTTACTTCAAGTAACTTTTTCATGTTTTCAATTATTCTATAGGTCAAATGACTCACCCGTCTTCAAGAACAGTTAACTTCACATCAGGAGGCGGGAATATGATCCTTTAAGTTTCATTCCATCTTTTAAAATCGCATTTTTCCATTAAAATGGCATTTTGTGGTACACTAGATAATATGCCATTCGGATATCGACAATATCCGGACAATAGCTCGTCATAGATTTCATTAGTTGCCGACTTTCATATCTAGAGCAACAAAAGGTGAAACTCATGCCACGAATTAAAACATCGCTTTAACAGTGTTTCATGAATTTTTCTGACGGTTTATCAAATATTTTTCAACTCAAATTTGTGTTTTAACGCAGTGCATTTAATTTATAACATTACTGCCAAAAACTGATGTTGTTGCTCATAAAAAAATTCAAAATCTTTACGAAATCTGATTAGACCTCATAACATTTTTCAGCCATATAATTTACCTTGGACACCCTCTCTACTACTGAATTCTTAAATGGAACCTTTCAATTACAGTACACTTGATGAAAAAGGAGACACACAAAATCCTTGATTTCTGTATTTAAATCAATTATTAAATTGAAATTCACTCATTTATCTTTCTAATTAATTATGCGGTACTTATAAGGAATCTTGTAAAAAAGATAGTTCTTGGTCATCTTTTTCTAATATGTGGTTAATTATTAGTTTTCCGAGAGTTTAGCTTCAGATTATTTCTCTTTCAGCTTTTAGTGAACAGTTTATACAAATTACATTTTAAATATTGCTTCAGATATTTCAAAATGAATTCTTGCGAATTTCAACTTCTTATTTGTAGTATTAAGTTAATTAAGTTAATAATGTTTTAGTAGAAGTTCTAATTTTCAGATTGGTTTATTCTGAATGATAGCAAAAATACTTCACCTTTTAGCGTAATGTAAGTTACAATGGATTTAGGTTATAAGGTAATCCCACAAATGATGCTGTTGCATATAAAGAATCAAAATATATAAAAAAAATTTCGGAACAAGCCAAAAATCGAAACCTCCCTTCTGAAATAAGTATTAGATGCAGAATGAGTGCAGAAATGTCATCATATATTATTTCAAAGCAAAACAGAATAAAATTTTATAAATTTTAATGGTATTATAATACTGTTTGAAAAAGTACATTCACAAAAATGCAATATTTTAACCCGAAATATTAAGAAAAGATGTCGCCGGATAGTTTAGAAGAACTTCAGTAATAATCAAATGATTCATATTCAAAATATGGAAAGACCTAACCGTATGTTGAATGATTTTGTGTGTCATAAATAGATTATACTCACGTTTAGTGATAAGAGGTGAAATTAAATTGGTAAAATTATTTGCATTTTGGTAAAATAACAGCAAAATTTTACTATCATTTCGACTAAAGGACAAATTTGTTATTCATTTATGAAGCCTTCACCATACCCTAGGTCGCACAGCAAATTGCATGATATTTTACAATATTGATCGATATTATATAATATTATATGTTATTGTACAATATAATAGAATATTACGAATATTTTTTAATATCGTACAATGTTGTACAATGTCTTTGTGCTACTGGGGACACGAAAAACGACTGAGGAAACGATAACTATAGTCATTACTCCTAAATGTCATTATTTCCGAGTTCCAAAAATATCCTGACTTGACGGATCAGCATCCTGTCATGGTGATGCATCATGATTTTTAACAGGTTTATGCTGATACAGCATTTTGTCTTGCACTAAAACACAAAAATTTTACAGAAGTAAAAAAATTACAAAAACTCGATAAGATAGGGGCAATCGTTAATGCAGAATCTCAGGTCATTTTCCCTCCAATGCTAATACATTTTATGTACTCAAAGGATTAAAAATGAAACCACATTTCATTTGCACCTTTTTCTAATTGCTTATCGTACGATTTCCATTAACAATATCAAACAAAAGTCAAAATATTAAAAAATTCTGCTTTATGAACACATTCTTCATTGTCTTCGTACACTTCTTGAAAAGAGCCGCTTCTTTTCGTGCTTACTGGAAAACTTTTTCAAGGATTCTATACATTCAAAAACTTCAATAAGACCCTGCTTTAGGTCAGTAAGTCCTAGGCTCTTTTTCAAACATAAATATGAGCTAAATACAATTCGTAAGCTCAATGCATTAAAAAATGTTTATCCCTAAAAGTGCCGACATACTTTTATTTAAGTTCACCTTAAAAGGATAATGTTCTTGAAAGAGTATCGATTTTCAAATCCCCCAAACAGAAGTGAAGAATATTGTGTGGATTTGTCTGCAAAAATGGTAACAAATATTCATAACTTTTTAGCTGGTAGCCGTATCGAAAACGGCTTGCACAGATATATGCTGACATTTCGCTTTGTGCGTAGTCTTTTTCCTCATACAATTGCTTTATTCAAATTTATTCCTTATTTGAATATTCATTCTTCAATGTAATATCAATGACGTGGCACAAATTTGTTTGAGTAAATCTTTTGACTGTATCTCTATTTTTCTGTACTGATATAATTAAGATGAACACAGACTTTTTGCACTTAAGGGAGAAATACAGATATTTTGCACAAATTAATGTTATCACCAAAGCATTATTTTCTAGTTAAAATATTTGTAATTCTCCTTCACATATTTTTCGCTAATTAAAATGCTTATAATTTTCATTAAAATATTTTTCTATATTTAAAACATTTATGATTTTCATTCAAATATTTTCTTTAGTTGAAGGTGCAAAGAAAAGGCTGCATTTCATTTATTTTTTGTAAAATAAATGTTTTAAGTTTTTGTTGTTTATTTATAAATTACGTCAGTTGTTTAAAGTGTTAATTAACGCAACTTGTTGTCAAATTTAACAACCAATTCGACAGTAGTTCTCCAACCTTAAAAGACTTAGTGACAGATTTCCCCCCAAAAAAATATTGTTTTTGTATCTCCGATACAAACATTGCTCCACTAATTTTTAGACCATTAAATTACCTATAACTGTGTTTCAACGAATTCTGTTCATACGGTTTTAACCAATTTTGATAATGCTTCTGCACCATCATCCAATTTTTTTTATTATTTTCTGATCATAATGCATTTAGATTTGTTTTACTATAAACGAGATTACGTTTAAAACCATGTATATGGCGCAGAATGGCCAAAAATGATTATTGCGCCAAAAAACACAAACCGAACCAACCAAGCTCACTTATATGCATTTTCTTTTATGACGAAGCAGGCTACCCAGCTTATTCTAACCCAATATTTACTTATTAATTTATGGTCAATTATAATGAATTATAATTTGAGACTAAATACACCCCTTCTTTACAGCTTGTTTGAATTGAATATTAGGTACATAACTCGAAGTTGAAGCCACCTCTGAAGTTCTGGTGAGCCACCATTGATCCAATTTTAGGAACCAAATCCATTTTCCTTCGTACCACTTCTACCCACAACTAGCCCGAGGGTTCGGACTAAACTCAATTTAGGACAAAGCTTCGTCCTGGTGATCTGCTTCAAGCAAGGACCTTCCCCTCTCTTTACACAAGAAAACTTGCAGAACACACAGTTGGACCCCATTGATTTGTTAAACAATGTTTACTTATATTCATCTGTTCGCTTACCACGTATACTTCCATTATATCATTCGAATAAAAAATAAGCAAATAAATAAGATCAGGCTTTTTTAATAAGAAGGGATGCCCGCAGCTGTATTTGAATTAACATTTATTGATAAGCCTGATATTTTTCTTGAAGCCCGATTTTCTGCTCAGCTGTCGTATTTTATTTAGAAAATTTCTGCTTGAGAAGTTGAACTTAATAGGGTCAATCTGATTTGCATGTTGTAAAGACATAAAAGATGGCATTGGAATTTTCTAAAGAACTTTGTGTTTAAGTATTGATTAGGCACCGAAATTAGTCAAATGAAAGATAGTGAAATTAATAAAATAAGTGTTGAAAGGACGAATGACAATACTGATGTAACTTGTGAAAAGGTGTGATAAAGCAATAATAATAAAGAATATACTAAATGAAAAGAATAAAGTTATTAAAAATTAGTTATGGAGATGTTTAAGTATTTTTTTTTCTTTCAAACTAGCAACAGTGCTCATAGAATGTATAGATTTGAATTCTGAGTAAAACAACACAACACTTACAGAAACGTTTTAAGTAATTTCATAATAATTCCAAACTCTAATTAGCATTTTTGAATCTGCAGTGAATTGCTGATTTTATTGAGTAAATAAAATTAAATACCAACATTGAACATTCTGTTCCTTTTGAAAAAAGAATTCATATGTTAAATAAGAATATATCCATAGAGAAAGAGAAAAATTTAATTATATGTGTTATACTTTCAAGGTTAGTCTTCATTACTTTTTAGTATAAGAACCTTAGTTTATTTTAATTGTTTCGTATTATACCTATTGTAATTCTGATTACACCATACTCACAAGTAGTTTCAATTACTTGTTTGTTAGTGAGTAACTAGATATTTAATGTAAAATGTATAATTTCTTTAGAGCATAAATATAACACATTTCTGAGAGTGAAAAATCTTTCACGGGTATCTATTAGCATCAAAATACCATGATAATTTTCTGAAATCTTCTGCTGATTTAAACAAAGTTTACTTTTCAAAGCACCGTTTTGTATAATAAGCGTAGCTGTTTTGTATATTAAGCGTAAAACGTGTGACCATTTTATTTTATAATTATATAAGGAAATGACTTTTTTAATAAGGAGACTGTCTTAATTTTAAAAGCAGTTATTCCCAACATTTTAAAAGCGCCACTGCTAAATACATCTCTATAAATCACATTTGGTTTCTTAAAAATAGGTATTTTAAAAAACAACTCCTTCATTCAGAACATGACTAAACACAAAATTTTGATTATGATTATGAAAAATTTGGTTAACGATTATCAAATATTTGTTTATGATTATCAAATATTTGGTTTATGATTATCAAATATTTGAGAAATTTCTAATTTTTTTTACTACTGCTAATACTTCTCTCTCTCTTTGTGTGTATGCGGGTGTTATCTCACCATTCAATGACAATTGTAGCTCCGATCGTGGCTCGGATGATAAATTGTTCATTAAGTGTTTGTGCTTGCCTTGATGCGTTTCATTTTAGAAACTATTCTGAAAAGATGCAAGATGAAGACTGAACTCAAGATATGCATCAAGCTTATTAAAAATTTTTATTTTATTTATTTTTCCATCATTACCGCTGATTTTTGAATATTCTTGAGAAAACTGTTGACCAGTTTTAAACTTATCATAATAGTATTTACATCGCAGTTTGGAAATTATTATTTTAAACAATGGATATCGTATTTGCTTTTGAAGTCGTTTTGTTACTCTGCTGAACACATTATCGTTCAAGCTTGATATTATTTATAATTAATTAAAAAATTTACTAAGCATCCTATTGCAAACTAACAAACAATCAAAATTTTCGATTATAATATCACACGTTGAAATACACACAGAAAATGGCATAGAAAAATTTGAATTTCATTCTGGGAATTTCACCTCTTATCTTCAGTTTTTATTGTTTTTGATGTTTAATCTGACAAATTTTTGAGCAGATGTATTGGTCAATTAAATTAAGTTAGGAAATTTAAAAGTTTTATTTTTATTTTATAATTAGTTTCTTCTATTTATAATTATTTACTTAGAATGTCAAATGGATTGGGTATTATGTCTTCCCAAATCATCATATTTTGGAAATAATTGCTTGAATTAATGAATATTGTATTTGCCCACTTATAGTTAATAATTAATTAATATATAATAATTATAATTAATAATAACTAATTATATATATTAAATTAATTAATTAATATAGCTAATATTTTATATTGAAAGCCCATGATCATTCAGGAATGATGTTATGTACATTTTTTTTAATGTTTTAATCAAAATTCAATTGAAAGTTATCAAATTGTTGTAATTTTCGATAATAACAGGAAACGGTAACATACGCACAAAAAAATCCTTTATACAAATTCGAATTTAATTCTAGATTTTATTTTCTCGTCTTCAGCTTTTATTGTTTTATTTGACAAACGTGTATGAGAAAATGGATTTCTCAGATAAGTTAAAAAACTTCAAAATATTTTTAGTCAATCTTTAGTTTCTTCTGTTCCTAATTATTTACTTGGAAAGGAATTGGGTATTATGTCTTTACAAAACCTTTATTCTCCCAAATATTTTAAGTATAAATCATTTATAAATGTAAGTTAGTTCATAAAACATCTATACACATAACTAATAAACACTTATAAAATAAAAGGATTGGATATTAAGTCTTCATAATCCTTTTATTCTCTCAAATAATTTAAACATTAAGTATTTTTAAATGAAATTGAGTTCATAAAATATCTCTGCAACCAAGCTGCAAATTCATTTTGCATGTTGCTTAATAATTAAAGGTAAAAAAAGTAAAAAATAAAACAGTTTTCTTGTATTGAAAATATTTTAAATACAGATAAAAATATCAGAATTTAAAAAAAACATCAGCATTTGATCATAGTAGATAGCAATGTAGTAGTTTAAATGAAACAACATTTTATTATATTATTCAAAGACGTATTATAATAAGTAATAACTATATAACTTATCTACAAGATATTTGGATTTTCGTTTTGTGCAATCAAAGCCTTAATATTAAAGATTTTAAATTAATTTAAGATTTTAAATACTCATAATCATTTGTTTATTTTTACGCTATACGATTATTACTATATGCTCTTTTACTCGTTCGTCTTCTTGTATATGAATTGCTAGAGAATCAGGCCAAAATCAGAATTTTAAGAAAGTTCATAAAGATAAATCAATATACATTAATACCAGCAAAACTTGTTCAATAGAACCACTGATCAACAATCTTAAAATTGTACCAGTTCGAAAAGTTTCTGTTCTCCCATGACGCTCAGTAAATATATCCCTTTGCAAGCTTAATTATTCTCGATGGAGTAGTCATCCCACTGTCATTTTCCATCCTATGACTTAAGTGAAATGTTTCTTCTCTTAAGTCTTGATAATTACATCTTTAATCAGTACAGAGTCATCTTCTATAGAAACACT
>BGPR01000029.1:2102430-2145655 GCA_013235015.1 Araneus ventricosus | reverse complement strand
TCGCATAAACCTACAAATTAATTCGGAAAAGCACACGAGTTCGTTAAAGTAGAGTCGAGCTGCAATACCCATACAGAGAGTCTCCAATAAAACCTCATCACCTCAGGTTCCCAATAATAAAACCTTCAAAAAAGGGGGGTTCGATGCTTCAAAAGTTACTTGTCACCATTCTTTATTTTTCCCCCGGAATTCCTTTCTGCCAGAATCCCGGAAAATAATTTCACGTTATGTCTTCTGTAGCGGAAGCAACTTGAAACAAATTCAACAGAAGAAGCAAAAAAGCGGAGACAAATCAATTCAAAAAGGTTACCTGAGAATAATGCGAAACGCAATTCTCGATGCAAAAGGAGAGCCAGAGCGAAGTGAATGGTGGGATCCTTTTATTGATTATCTGGGACTTGTTGCCCACCTACTGAAGTTGAGAAATAGATTTAAGTTACGCCGTGCTCTCTTCACAGAATTACCGCTGGAAATTTAAATGGATTGGGACATAATCGTGGAGTACTCAGAATGTATTTCGAACACTCTTTCTCTCGCAAATAAATATCCGGCCGGAATGGATGGTAATAGAGCTATGAATATGATTATCGAGCCTATCATATTTTCGAGCAGATCAAATTTTCATTCGCAGAGTGTAATATTAGAAAAGGATGTACAAATTTTCGGCCTTTGAAAAATGCTTCCTCTTGTGACTGAAAGGGATTTAAACATTCCACCTGTGAATGGGAATTTCAGTTTTACTGATTCATTCGGTTGTTGGATTGTTATCTGGTTTTTGTCGCTTTTTTTTAATGTGAGGGGGCTCTATTCTCATTTGCTTTAGAATATCTAGAGAAATCACCTTCAGCGGGGAGTGGGGAATATCACATTGAGTAGGTGAATGAAAAAGCTGACAGTTTTTTTATTCCTCTGGAGTCATAATAATGATACTATGGCTACTTAACGGCCTCTTCGCCGATCACGGGATATACCTCCCAGTGAGGGCAACATGCATGAGATTCTCGTAATGGAGCGTATTTTTTGGTTCATAAAGTTCGTGTTATCGTCTAGCGGGCTTGGCCATTCAATTATCCACACACTTCGACTGGACGGGGGCTTATCTCTTATATCTGAACAAATCCATAAGTTAACAATTAATGATAGAGGGGAAGTGTGACATCTTCTTCTGAGCAAGACAACTCGGAGCACTAGGTTGCACCTTCCTGATGTAGATATTCCTGAGACATAAAGTTGACTTAGCTCCTGTAATTGAAGGTAAATTAACATCCTGGGGGAGTTTCAGGCTAAACTGGCCCATATTTGTGTTTCGCTTGGAGGAAAATCTTCAGCAGCCAGCTAGACTGTGGTGACCGTCTTGCTAAAGTGTACATCAATCTACCAGTTTTTGAATAATGCTGGCAAGTGGATAGAACCCATATCCGTGATTCGTGCTTCTCCTTATGGGAAGTGCAAATATTATATCACCAAGTGTTTTTTTTTTCTTCTTCCTCTGCCTCATTTTTTCTCTTGAATTCTTAATCAACCTGTAAATATTAGAATTTCCTTCCCTTCTTTCCGCCCCCTTTGAATCTTAACATTTGCAATAAATATATTTATTGCTAATGTGAGGATACAAACATGATTAACTCTTAATGAATAAGTCCACGGGACTTATTATTTACCATTTATTTTAGAATGATTTGAAAAGGGGAAAATGATTAAGGGAAAATGTCTTTCAATGCAAAATCCCCGATTTCGACTGACCCGTAGTTTTGGTGATATACTTGGAAAATCTCTTTTATATGAAGCATGTCGATGTCATGAAACTATTTACAGATTTTAATAAATAAATTTTGATTAAAAATCATTTATTTGGATTTTTATTCAAATTTAACTTTTAATATTTTGATGAAACCAAAGGATAAATGTAATTGTTCGAAGAAAACAACATGCATTTCTTCTGACAAGTGAATTAAGCTTCTGGAAAAACCTTATAAGAAGGTTGCATTGATTTTCAATACCTCCACAATGATTCAATCGTAAAAATATACATACTTTTATATCATTGTCGTCGAGATCAATTTCACGAATTTTATTAATTTTGTTAATAATTATGTATATTGAATGATTTTAGTTTACAATTTCTTTTTAGTTGGAATTTCTAAAAATAAAAATATCTTTTTATTTTTAGAAATTATCATGACTTCACATTTAGTATTAACAATATTTTGAAAACGTTCCTTCTTTTCACAGGATGAAGTTTCTTTTTTGACAACTCTCTACTTTAAGAAGAGTTGCGAAAGCTACACCCACACGGGAAATTTTTTTCTAAAATATGTCATTTTGATGTTCATTAAATATAATTTAAAGGAGCATGTTTCATTTTAGATTGCTTTATTGATTGACAATAGCGGGTTTCAGAATGCATAATCCATCTTTATTAGATGGACAACATTAAAAGTTAAAAATATTCTAGCAAAAAAATAAAATTCAAGAATCTCAAGTAAAAATCTTGGGTGAAAAAGTTATATTGAAGCAAATAAGAGTTTTACCTTTACTTGGGATATGCATGAAACTTTCTCCTATTCTCATTATAGTCCTAAAATAATAAAACTTCCCAATTATTCGAATCTCATTATTTTTGGAAAGAAAGTGAGTTCTTATAAATTTAGATAATTATATTTCATGGGTGTACATATCACCTAAAAACATTAGATCATTCCAAATATCTTAAGCACTCATATTTTTTTAATTCATTTTGAAGTTTAACCCAATTTTAAAAAGTGAGTGTAATGATTGTATAATAATGAAAACCATGGAAACGTTGATACCTTATTTAATAAAGATTGTGAGCAATTTATGCTTAGATTCTGACATGAATTAAGAAATATTTTTGAAACTCAATACCTATTTAATTTATATGGTACCGGAAAAATTATTTTCTAAATAAGTATCAATTCTTTTTTATTTACACTGAAATCATAAATTTTTCGATGTGCTTTGCCAAAATGATCAGCATCGCAAGCCTCAAAACACAAGTCCTTCAAATAAAATCTCTTGTTGCAGTTTTTTTCAAGCCTCTTAAAACATTCCACGCTTTGTGACCATACAGATCAGCATGAAATATGTGGAAAGAGTGAAAGTCAAGATCACTGCATATTCTTTGCTTCAAGGTCGTATTCTAATGAGAGACCGATGAAAACTTTTCCGTGACATTGTTATATCCCAAAATTGGTAACTAGCATGGAATCTGTTCAAACAGAGGAGGCCAAGATCAGTGTATACCTTATTCTTCAAGGAAGTATTCCAACGCAAGGTCGTTGAAACCTTGTCTTATTATGTGCTAAAATTGCAACATAGCCCAAACTAGACTTAGTCTACCTTAGCTGAGTTTATGGGCTTCAACACAGCTGAAGCTGATAGTAAAAATAATTATAAAAATGCGCTATTTAATCTCTTTTTTTCCGAAAAGGAAGTCGAATCAATTATTTTTAATTTTATAATGGTTGTAAGAAACGCATCGAGAAGTGATATTTCGTGCTGATTTCTAAATTCGTAGCTATCAAAATAAGTTTTGGATTAAAATACTTAATTTTTTTTTTAAAAAATACATCCTTGAAGCTACTAAAAACTTTTAATTTGTACAAAAATTTGGAAAAAGCGGTATTTCATTCTTTCAAATTTCTATCACAACACTTCGTTTCTATCTCAACACTTTGTTTCTATCTCAACACCGTTCCTATCTTAAAATTTCCATCTCGACGCTATGTTTTCTTATTGAATCAATATTTCTATCTTGACATTTTTATTGTGAAGCGATTTTTCTATCAAAGCAAGATATTTTTATCTTGAGTTTCACACTTTTTCTAAATTCTTTCCTACATTAAAGCTAGAGATTCAGTTATTCTTAGCTGCAAATATTAAACCTTATATGCGAATAAGTCTACAATTTAAGTCGTATTTAAAAAACACGAATGCCATTCGTTTAACTATCCGATTATTTGGATAATCCATTTACTCCTTTTTCATTTTCTTCACTGAAAGCAAACGCATTTAACTGGATTTTAAACAAGTCTCTTTTCTTTTTTTTCCTTCAGGTAAATTGTGTAATCTCTTGTACACATTCAAGTCCGATTGATATTTCTGTTCATTTCCAAAGGAATGTTCTATTAAAAGGATTTGAGATTTTTTTCCCATCGCAAACATGTTAAGATTTCATTTAGGGGCATGTCAAGAAATGTTATTACGTACTTAAAATAGCCGAAACTTTCTTGCTTGATAATTATTGCTTTTATCATTATCTTTCAAACGGAGAAATGCTCCTTTCTCACGCGAATTTGCTTCTTTCTCACGCGAGTTTCTTTGTTAAAAGAAATTTGTGTTAAATTTCAGCATGAAGATATATTTTATGTTGGGAAATATTCTGAAGAATGAAGCGAAATAATATATCTTTAATCACCGAGGTTTCTGTGATTTCTCGGACCACAGACTACTAGGACAATTTTGAAAAGTTTTAAATATTTCAGATAAAGATTTGTATAAAGATAAAAAAAAAAAGATAATTAGAAAGGAATAAAATTTGGAAAATTTTATGGAAGACAGAAATTTTCAAATGGTCAAATCTTTCTTGCTCTCGCTGCATTCTTTTTCAATGCAGAAATACACGTCATATTTCTACTTGAAGTTATACTTAATAATAGGAAATGTAGCAGTATATTATGTCCTCGATAAACGCAACTTCTGTAGTTACTTGCTTCATAGAGAACCTTACAAAGTTTTAAAGATTTCCGATGAAAATTTGTATAAGAATAGAAAACGACAATAAATCGCCGTCAATTGCTAAGTGACTTAAGGCCTAGAATGTTTGAGGAACATTCATCGAAAGGTTGCGAGTTCTATCCTCAGACTGCGTTCTTAATCAGCATTATTCAAAAACTGGTAAACCATTCTGAGCTTTAGCAACGGAATTCCCGCTGTAGCTTGGCTGGCCATTGGAAGTTTTCCTGGCTTCCCTCAAAGCAAACCACAAGCGTGGACTGATTTCCCCTGAAAGATTCTGAGGAAGGCAATCCATTCCCGTGTATTGAAGCTAAATCAGACTTCTACTTCAGGAGATGCCTAGGTGTTGCAAGGTCGCTTTGACCAAAAGACGCTGCCACACATCTACTTTATTACGAGTCCTTGACTCATAGACGTAGCAATGATTAGTTACGTCTACACTAAGTGGGATAAGTCTCAAAAAAATAGATAATGACCACAAAGAGCTACTCCCGGACAGCCTAGGCATGCAGGTGAATCTGAATGAACCGGCTGCAACGACAATTAATTGGGCATTGTGGTTCCCGCATCATAGCCGCCATCACATTCGACACATTCGGCGATCCTCAGACAAAGGTTGCGACCCTTCATCGGTAGGGAGTAACTCTACCCCACACCATTAATGTATCCCACCGGGAAAATACAGATAATAAGGAATAAAAAAATTAGAATTTTTTATGAAATGTAAAGGAAGAATGAAAATTTTAAATTCACTCATGCAATATTTTTTGTCGATGCAGGAATGCACATTAAATTTCTGCACGAAGGTACATTTTCTTATAGGAAATATTTTGAACTATGAAATAGTATAATATGTCCTTTATGAAAGTGGCTTCTGTGGTTACTCGCCCCATGGACAATTAGGAGGGTCTCAAGACGTTTTCAAAATTTCTGAGGAAAATTTGTAGAAAAGTAGAAAAAGTAAGAAAGGGAATGGAAAGACTTTTTCCGAAAGAAGATTTAAAATGAAGCTAAAATGTGAAGTTGTGTTTAAAATGTAGTTATTGTGACATGTACTTTTTAATTTAATAAATCAATCCGAACAAATTGAAATTTCAACATGTTGGGAATGGAAAAAAAACCTTTCTACCAAGTGTGAAACATACAAAGTGACCAGAAAAATTATTTTCCGTTTTCTTCGTAAGAATTTCAAAAGCTGCTGTTTATACATTTATTTATACATTTTAATATGTAATATTATTTAATACAATTTTATTACTACATTTTTAATTTAGCAAAGCGATAACCATTATTTTCAAAATATGAAAGCAGGAAATGTATGTTAAAAAATATATGTTATGCTTTTGAGAAATTAGCAAAGACATATTTGGTATTATCAGTCATTAAAAACTAAACCTATTTAACAATCAAGAGCTGCTTAAATTCTAATTATCAAATATACCATTTCATTGCAGTTTAATGAGAGATTTTCGCCCGAATTGGCAATTAAAATTTAAACGAGAAACTCGCAATCAAGTATTTTGATAATTTTTTTCCCTCTCTGATTGCTGGCTGCTGTTCTAATGACAAACAATCTTCCCTAAAAAGCCTTCAGCTTTTACATTGCAAATCTCAAAATAAACATAAAATATCATTGACCGAATCAATGCATTTATTAAACATTATTACTTAACTTATATTCAATTTTTCTTTCATGTTTGTAAAAACGAAATTTTGTAATCAATTTTTTACTCACTTCCTAATGTGGTTGATTGAAATTGATGAAAATGATTGAAATTTTGTACACTTAGATATTCTGGATGAAATACAACATTTAATATTTTCAGAACTTCATCATCAGTCATTCATAAACTATTTAAATTTTGATTCCGCACCCGTGGCGCCATCTGATAATGAGTTTGAAAATCAATAGTCAATAGTTTTTTTAATAAAATCTATTTAAGGTTGTTTCGGAAAAGATTGAAATGCAATAAACTAGCTTTCATAAAGTTTTGAGTGTTCCATAAAGTCCTCGTTTGAGGTTACAGCAAATTTTCATTAACATCGTATATAGTCTGATATAACACAAGAAAGTGACAGGCCTTCGCCGGCTACCTCAGTTCGGACATGTATATTAACTTAAACATCCTCTCTGGTGAGGAAATAGATACGAAACGATTAATATAGTATCCTGCAGTAGCATAATACAATATGCGTAGTTTATTTAATGGGTGCATAATGTCTTCATGTGGCACTTCAGCACTAATGAATTTACTTGGGAAATTCTGTACATGAAATACAGGGTGGTGATAAATTATTGGACCCATTTCAAGAATTAATTAAAAAAAACTAATAATGTCACAACTACGGTTGTTTTTTTCCTAATGAGAGCACATTTAAAAAAGTTTATTTCATAAAGGTAACGTGCTGTTACGGTGGTCTAAGGGGTCGTAAATTATTGGACATCTCCCATTTTTGAAAGCCATTATCTGCGAAACATTTAATTCTAGCAGAAAAATGAAAATGTGTATTTGTAGGGAATTTTACGATCTTTAATTTGTTTATTCACATGTGTTATGAACACTGAATGTTTTTCGAGATATTCAAGACAAACTGAAAAAGCAAACCAGAAACAGCGCATCGGCTTCTGCTGATCAGTAGCCTTTGCACATGCAAATGGGTTCAACCGATATCAAAAATTAATAAAAAAATAATAATGTAACAACTAAGGTTTTGTTTAATAAGAGAGCAAATAAAAAAGTTTTTTTTCAGACAGGAGGCGTACCATTACGGCGTTCTAAATTTGCAATTTCCATACGAAATGGCTACCGATCAGCTGAAACCGATGGGAGTTTTATTTTCTTTTTTTTTTAGTTTTTCTTGAATACCTCGAAAACTATTAAGTTTTAGAATTACAATTGATTTAACAAATTAAAGAGCGTAAAATTCCTTACAAATACATGCTTTTATTTCTCTTCTAGCTTTAACAGTTTCACAGATAATGGCTGTCAAAAATGGGATATGTCCAATTTTTTACGACCCCCCATACCACCATAACGGCACATTACCTATATGGAAAAAAACTTTTTAAAAAGCGCCCTCCTTTTAAAAATAGCGTAGTTGTAACATCATTAGTTTTTTATAATTAATTTTTGAAATTAGTCCAATAACTTATGACCACCCTGTATATTATGGTAAGCTGTAAAATGTGCATGAAAGCGTTAAAATAAGGTCTCTGGAAGGAACTAAAACAAACACTATTTGTTTATTATGTCTTTTTTTAAAGTCAAATCAGTTCTGGAATTGCTAACTGATTAAATCAGCATTGTAAATTTTCATTTTTTAAAAGTTTTGATAGAAAAATTCTAATTCTAATCCTTCTTTGTTTTTACTTTTTGAATATATTTTCACTTGTTGTTTAATTTAGCAGTATTCAGAAGAGTTCAATCATCATGCTTATTTTGAAGCACTTTTTTTATGAATGTGTACGATGTGTCGGTAGAATTGTCAATAAAGACTTTTCGACATCCAAAAATATCGACTCGAGTTCAATTCAATTTAATTATACTTCCGAGTGCTTTTCTTACATTAAATGATTGTTGACTTAGAGAAATGCACTTAATGACAAATCTCTTTAATATGAAAGGAAAAGAAAAGACTAAATAGAAAAGAAACAGTAAAACTGAACGAATTTTCATGCTGTTTCTTTTCTTGAGGAATAAAAGAAAATCAATGTTCATGTGTCCAGGAGAAAATTAATGACACAAGCACACAAAATAATACTTCAGGTGACTGAAAATCCATGATGTATTTAAAGTATAAAATGTATTAAATTATTTATATAATAATATAAACAATTTAAAAGTGACATTATTCTTTCTCAGTGTAATGTAGGATCGAAAGCCCACATGAACATTTTAATTTAAATCGAACTACCTAGAGGCCTCATAAGAAGATAGTGCAGGGCGTACACAAATGAAGTGACACATTTCAAAAATTAATTTTAAAAAATCGAATTTTTTTTAAAGACAGCTCATCTCAAAAAGTTTTTTTCAGATAGGTAACATGCCATTTCGGTGGTCTACTGGGTCGTAAATTACTGGAAATCAAAAATTTGTTTAGAGCCTTTTTCTGAAAAAATATTAAAACTGGAAGAAAACTAAAAGCATGTATTTGTAGGTAATTTTACGCTCTTTAATTTGTTAATTCACATGTAGTGTGAAAACCGAAGAGTTTTCATGATATTCGAGGAAGACTAAAAAAAAGCAGAAAACACGCATCGGCTTCTGCTGATCGGTATCCATTGCGTGCGGAATTTTCTAGCTGTAACAAATTAGGACGGCATAACGATGCGTTACCTATCTGGAAAAAAAACTTTTTTGAGATGATGAGCTCTTATTAAAAAAAAAACGTATGTCCAACATTTTTAGTTTTTTTTATTAATTTTTGAAATATGTCACTTCATTTGTGTACACCCTGTATATTGAAAATGAAATCAGTTTATACAAAGGTATTCAAACAGTAATGGTAGTAAGTAAACATTAGGATAGTTATCGTACTATATTTTAAACTATTTAGAACATATTTTTATCAATTCAAAATACATCTGAGCATTAATAATTCGCATTTTAAGAAATCATTTGAATAAATTGAAAATTTCATTTTTTTAAGTATGATGAGTTTCACTGATTCTTTATTTGGAAAATAAAAAAATTAGCACCAAAATAATTTGCATAAACCTGCTTGATACAAAGTTTGCACTAAAATCTTTGTGATTTTTTAAATTTTTGTGCTATTTAATAGTTAATTACAAAATATTAATTTTTTTAATAGAATGGCGGATTTGGCAACTAAAAAATTCTCTCAGTGCAGATCATCTGCAATTTTTATCCGACATTTTTCGTAAAAATAAAGTAGATAAATTTCCTGTTTTGCAGTTTAATTAACGATGATAATTAATTGTGCAATAATTTTTATTAAAAATCTTTGAGAAAAAATTAAATTATGAAAGAATTTGAATTAAAAATTAAGACAAAACTAGGATCATGAAAGCAATAACAACCTTCATTTTTAAAAAGTAAATATCATAAATAGGGTCATGCCCCAAAAAAATGCCGTCTACGCTACAAAAACAGTGAAATCAAGCAATCTTTAACATTGTCACAGACAACCCATTTATTGTGTTACTTTTTTTCATTACTTTATTTTCAGGATATTGCTTTAAGTACTTAAAACTGTCTGTCAAACTTGTCACTCTTCTTTTTTTTGTTACTTTCATTTGCTGTAATACTACTTCCTCACTGAAGACAAACGCCACATTTTCTTTACTTTTATAGTTTGAAGGTCGTCTGGTAACAATTCTTTTTAGTAAGCTCATTGTTTCGTAATGGAGCAGTGCTATTACTTTAGCTCGCAGCAACCACCTTTTTGACAAATCACTCTTATCATTTCTCTGATAAAGTCATTTTTGTCCTTTCGTGCATGAAGAAGAATTGCTTTACATGTAGATCACGTGGAATAAAAGCAGTTACACAAATTATTTGTTTTCATTTCGTCTGAGGTTAAATAATGAAGGGGAAATTAGTTTGCTTTATTAAAATAATTTTTTTTAAATTTCACAAAAAATTTGGATAATATCAAACGTGATTGCTTAAATAAGGAAAGAAAAAAATGAGATTGGATCTAAAAGTTAAAAGGCATAGAGAAAACGGTTAGGCAAGTATTAAATGCTTATAGATAAATTAATCCCCTCGAGATGTCTGCTGAGAACAGAAATAGATATTTATAGTTAAATAGCATCTCTATTTTTGTTTGTTGATACCATTTAACTAAAAGATCTATCAGATATAATTTTTTTTCTACTGATGGAAACTTCAAATCTGAACCAGTACTTAACTTATTTGGATTTCAATAAACTACAGCATTAGTACAGTTTTTGGAAAGCGTGTACCTTATTTTAATTGAAAACTTTAATTTTAAAATGAAGTTTGCCAGTGGCAATTGAGAAAAATAAATAACATCCATTTAGCTTGACTTTTAAAAGTAAATTACCGTCTTTCTCATTTGAGAAAAAATAATTCGCTTTCATACAAAAATTTATAACAAGAATTGAATTTTAATGGTTGGTTTTGTTTAAGATATAATATGAAATGAAATTTACTCAATTAAATACTTAACTTTAGAGAAAATTTAGCAAGAGATCACAAATTTCAAGGAAGTTTAATCTATTTATTTATTCCTGCTTTAATGACTTGAACGTGCTTTCCCTGTGAATATTTGAACTTTTTATAACAGTAAAATATTCTGTATGAAAGATTTTATAAAAAACTCACATGAAAGACTATTTTCTTAATTATTATTATTTTTTTAAATGATACTTATTTGATGCAATGGAATAAATGCTACAACAATAGTCAAACATTTTCATTTTTAACATAATTGTATTTTGGGATGTTCGTGTGTAATCTTCCTTTATTAGTTCTTAAATGTGAATGCTTAGCATAAATATTATATTTATATTAATATTCACACGCTTCCCATCCCTTGCAGGAGATGAGAAAATTCTTTGGTAAGGTTTATTTTGAGTGACGGAGTAGATGAAATCACTTTTAAAATAGCATTTCCAAAAATATCCAGACCTTCTATTCATTTTAATCTGCAAATAATTAACACCAAGTTTAATAACACGGAAACAATTTCTAAATAGAAAATGCTTCATCTCTGTATTCTTTTATTTTGTCTGTGCTGTGAAATTGTGAAGGTTTTGCTTTTATCAATCATCTCGGAAAGTCAGGAAGGAGATCAAAACAAACACACTTAACAGACGCTCGCACAAATATTTAGACATTTTTTCCTTCCCAAAACGAATTTCAGTTTCTTAGTATTTTCAAAATACACAATTGTACAAATATGAACAGTTGCCAATTTTCTTCTAAAATTGTTCCTAACATTTGTAGAATTTCTTTTATTACGTTATTGAAAGATAAAATTTGTCTGTTACGGTTCTCCCACTTTTTTTAAACTTCATTCGCCAGTCGAGGTCCCTTATGTCTTTTAACAAATATTGTTACAGAGTTCAAACAACAATTTCATTACCATCTTCTTAATTTAATTTTATCCTACTAGCTTTCAACAAAATAGCGTTGGGAACCCAATTCATCATGGATCCAAATATCATTTGTGTTGCTCATATGCATTAATTTATTTATAAGGATGACATTTTATATTTGCATTAAACGAATGTATATTTCTCTATCGGGATTTTAATCATTAGTTTTTTCGATTGTATTGCACTTGCGTACAATGGCATATGCGAACAAATCATTAACGACCGCTCGATGATCTTTTGACAGCAGTCATGTGACTGATAAAGTTTTCAGAGATGTTGTATCCTCGTTCAAGTTTTGAACTAGGTTAAAACAATTTAAATCTTGATATTTAGTGGAATTTGACAAGCTTTTGAATACAATTTCGATCGATTTGAATAATTTCCACATTATGTGCCTTATTAGAGATATTAATTGCTATTCATTGAAATTAGATAAAAAGTATATGAGGAAAACCATGGAAATGATATTTCTTCTCGTGTATGTAATCTCATAAATTCTACCATATATTCATCCCATAAATTCTAAAAACCTACACTAATCACTACCTAACCCCTCATGTCGATGAGCGACGGATGGCCGATTAGTCGCTAATGACTTAGACGCAAATGTCACTATACGCAAGTGTCACAACACCAGTTTTTTCTAACTTTTTGTCTAATTTTATGCTTTTTCTTTTCTGTCTTTATGTTTTCATCCCGTCTTTTATAATTTCTTGCTCTCTAAGGGGTAGCTTCCAAGAGACTACGAGCAACTGCTTCACACTTTTTTCCAATTTCATTCATAATTCAAATAAAATTTAATAAGGATTTTAGCATTGATTAATAAATTTGGTGCTATTGTAAATACTTTCTATTTAGCTAAATTGACCTATATACACCTCTTTATATAGATTTTATGGTCGTATTATTCGAATGTATATATTTTTTTATTTTTGTTTCAATAATTAATTTTTTTATTTTTTTCTATCTTTGTTTATGTTTTCGTCCCGCCCACTTTTTTATTTAGTGCCTTTATTATTAGAAGTAGCACCCAACAGATGGAAAATTACTGCTTTACCTTGAATGCTTTTCGATTTTCATATGTATTTCAAATGAAATTAAGTACATTTATTTTGTAATGACTGATTAATAAAAGTGGTGCAACTTTAAATACTTTTTATGAAACTAAATTGACTTACATTCGCTTCCTTGTGTATATTTTATATTTGCATTAAAATTATGCATGTATTTTTAAATTTTAGTTTCAATCACTTGTTTTCAACATTTCGTCTTTCTTTTTAGTTCTTCTCCCCTCTTATGGGGTAAGAATCATTATTTTGTCCCCAATTCGACATTCATTTGTATTTCAGTCAAAATTAAAAACATTCCTTTTAATGATTCATTGCTAAAACTTTCGCTACTGTAATTTTTTTATGATGATAAGTGACCTGCATACACATATTAGTTAATTAATCATTAATTTTTCCACCAGTTTGTTTTGGTTTTTTTTTGCCTTCGTATCCTACAGGTTAAGAATGATTGTCTTACTCCTTTTTCCACTTTCATATCTAATGCAAATAAATTTAAGTACATTTATTTCCAATGACTGGTTGTTAAACTTATGCTTCTGTTGATATTTTTCATGGAGCTAAAGCGACTTATATATAGCTCCTTGTATGAACTAAATTTAAGCTTAGGTTTCGTGTTTGACTGTAACTGTCGTTATTAGAGGACTATTTTAAGGAATTCCAGAATAGTATATATATTTGGAGATGACTGTTTGTGATTACGAATGATTTCCAATTCTAGTCTAGACCCATAGTCCTATAGATTTCTGAGGAAAAGGGGAAATCGAAAGTCGATTGAAAGTGTTTCTATGACGACAAGCTTATCACAACAAGTACCGTTACAGGTTTGCGCCGAAAAAAGGCCGAAGATTCATAAAAAAGCAACAGACTGTAGATCAAGACGCTACTAAGAACTGTCTATTCAATCCCAGCTATTGTGCAGAAAACTTACTTATCATTCGTATACTATGTATATAGAAAAAGTAACCCCCTAAGCGATCTATATGGTACAAAAACCTATTTATCCCGTTGTTCTGAAAAATATTTTAACGAAATGAGACTGGATAAATAAAAGAATAATTTTTCTTTTGTTAATAATAAAATTGGATAGCAATTCCTTCTTTCTTTTTGAGAACGTCACGGTGAGAATCCAACCAAATTGCAGACAATTTCGACAAAAACCGATATTTTCACTTTTGAGAATTTCTTCTTTTTCTTAGAAGATTGGAACAAAAGCCACTCTTATTAATATCAGTTTTTTTTCGTTTTTGTTTTTTGTTATTAGATCGAAACTTTCACTGAAATGCATTTTCTGAAGCTAACAGAACTGATCGAAATTCGCTAAATATAGCGTTAAAAAAGCTTTGAAATGCGGTGATCTGATAGAAAAGAAGCACTTTAAATGTATTTTCTTTCTCAATGAACTTTTGCTGATGGTTCGAAAACCGATATTCTGAAAAATGATTTTATCCTCTACCTTTCTGCCTTTTCTCAATAGAAATTAGCACATTTGCTTTATTTATATTTAGGTACAACGTATCCGTTTGCCTTTAGGTATTTATAGCAAAAAATCCCTTTATTTGAGAAAGAGCTTAAATTTTCATATTTTTTTCATATTTAGCTTTTAAGTAATTTGTTCTACTTAATGATGATAAGATTGGTCTCCTTTTATTTGTCGCGGCTCAGATTACACTTCTGGTTTTTTACATTTAGGCATTAATTTGTCTTTAGGCGTCAGTAATAGAGGAAAGAAGAAGAAAGCTATTATTTCGAAACAACTTAATTACTAATTTTTCTCCTATTTAATTTTTATTATTCTTTATCCTAAACACGGTGATATTAATGGTATCCTGTTCTATATCGTAATTAACTTACAGCTAAATAGAATTTGACTTAATAAAATATATAATCATCTATAATTTTTTGTTTCATTATTAATAAGTCAATACCGGAGTACATTTTGTTTTTAAATTCTACTAAGAGGATATTTAAATCCTCAAATTTTATACCTATACAACAAAATAAATTTCGGGATAATTGAGAAACTGAATAATGTCATTTTTTCTCCATGTAATAGTATGCATGATTTTATAATAATTCATTAGAAATCGTTGGATGTTTTACAAAATTAAAAAAAAGATGCTATTAAAATTGTGTTGCAAGCTTGATTGAAAGACAAGAATCCGTAATACAGTCATTTCATATGACGTCGCTGTCTCACAGCAAACGTAATTGAGCTTGTCATCTAACATCGCGTTTTGTTTTGCAGTGCAGCAACGTCACGTCATTTGTCTTCCGTTGAGATTCGCGATGGATTTAAATATTAAATTGAAGTATCGCCCTTAACGTGTGAGGATGAATTAACTCTATAAATTTACAAGTGAAATTTCAATGAAACCTCAATGAAATTGTAAAGGAAACATATTATTTTAATTTTATTAAGGTCCCGTTTGAAAGCAACGCGAGGGCTATTGTGTGACAGACCTCCCTATTTTTAACCTCGGTCAGATGACGAGGACGACGGCTGAGCTGTCACCCCCTCTCCAAACTTCCACACCATACCATCGGAGGACGTCTGTCCATTACGTATAATTTAACCTGCAACAGACCCAATACACAGCGGATCTTCAGAAGCATCGGGTTTCGAATCTGGAAACCTCCGGCCCCGAAGCCGAGATCTTACAACTAGGCCACAGCGGCCTGTAAAGGAATCATCTCTGATGAATCAGAGGAAATCTCTGATTGATTATTTAGTAGACATCAGATAATCATTATGTATTCTAGTATAGAAGAGTGCTGCATCTTCCCTGATTCTAATAGCTGCTCTTAAGCTAATGAAATCTATTAGTTATCATGCAATTATTAGTCAAGGAAGAATTTTAGATGTAATATTATTTATTTTTGAGTCAGGATGCGCACATCTTACACGAATTTGACGGATTGACATAGCATCATTTTTCTGATTTCCTGAAAAGCTTTTGATTGAATGCGTCTGGTTGTATACCGTTATTCTTACGAAAACTTCATATCCTGTGATTTTTAGAAATTAGCGTTTCTTCTCCAAATCTTGAAAATGTATATTTAAAGGCTCCTGAAATACCCATTAATACAAAATGTCCGATATTTTAGAGAATTTTATCCGAATAAATTCAGCCATTCGCATTCATAAGTGAAAAAATTTTAAGATCATATATATATTTCTATAAAATAATTGAAACGAAAGATGTATTTCAATTAAAACATTATAAAAGATTAACGGTTATTATTTCACTTATGCTGTATAAGGCAACTGAAAAACTACTGGATTTCAGTAAATGCATAAACTAAATATTTATTAAATGATAAGATATCATTCAGTAATAAAAAGTCGCTTAAATAAATGTTAATTTAAGCAAATTATAACAATTAAATATTGTATCTTGCCAGTACTTGATTAAACAATAAACTGTTTATAGGGACATCATCTAGTCACTTAACATTGAAATATTAAATATAAAATTTTTCTTAATTTTCGGAACTTAATAACCCAAGCCGAAGAAAGTAAATAGCAACCATATTAAATAATAGATTAGTATCAATATGTAGTTATTAAATTAATTTTTGCTAAATGTTACTAATGAACAGGGCAAATATTAAGTCACTTGAAAACGGAAATTTTAAATATATTTAAACTAGTATTTAACAGCGACAATTTTAAAAATCGAACATTTGCACCAAGGTATTATTATCATTTTGATAAAAGTTGTTAAAACATTTTAAACATTTTTCTTATCATGTCCTTATCATATAATTGTTGAGAAGAGACAGTGAATCTGTTTTTAAAAAAAAGTTATATGTATAAACTGGAAGTCCTTCTTTGGAACGTCGAGTCGGCAATGGAAAGAATCAAAAAGTTACTTTTGCTGTAACCAGAATCAAGTCTCGTTCGCTTACTCATACTGTATTTTTCCCCCTCACTTTAATTCGAATAAGTGTTGAGGTATGTTTTAATACTTATGTGAAGATGAAACTAATAAAATTCCCATCGCTTGAGTGTTGGATGATCGATAAATCACTAAACTCTACATTTGATTGGTTGTCAAGAGCGTGTAATCGTTGTAATCCACACATGACAGGCTGGAAAGTGTGAGAAGCATCGCAGATGGCTATAAACGTGTCATGTGTCAAGTCTGACTAGAGATTGATTGAGATTCCCCGCACGAATATACTGCTTTAGAACTACTTTTTAGCTTGATGTACTTTCAGGTGATATACAAGTTTTCCGGTGATAAAAAGAGAATTGAAAGTGTATGATGAAGTTATGCGTAGGATGTGTTTGAAGTTAGTTGTGCAGAAATATCGTTTTGACTATGTTTTTTACAGGCATTAGTTTATTGAATAAGATTTTAATTGAAATACTCTTTTTCATAATATTTTAGGACTCTGTTTATGAATGTTATGCCATGATCTTTAACAGGTTTGATACTATACGATAAATTATGAAATGATGTTCCTTAATATGAAAATGATAATTGATCATTTCATCTATTCATTCATTTTTGGCTAATATTTCAGGGTAAATAATAAATAATTCAATTGTTATGTTATAAAGTGATATTTTAAAGATAGCTGTAATAAAAAAAAATTAAAATACCCTACATTGCAGCACTTTTGCGTTTTAATCGTCTGAAGCATGCAAACTCATAAATAATCGAAAGTAAAAAAATTATTGCACAATATTATTAAAACAGCACAAAATATTTTTTGAAAAAATACCCTCTCTTTATGAGATATCCAAATGAAAAACATGATTTGAAGACAATAATTACTGAATTGAGAACAATATTTAAAAGTGATGTAGTTTCTATAACTGCTGCAATAATTTTACAGATAATAAATCTTATTCTATGCATTAATATTAATTAAGAACCTGGACTAATTTTTCCCAGGAAGTTGTAGCTGATTATGTTAGATATTTTAGTAAATGGAAGGCCACATATATTAAATAGAAACAAAATTTTTCGAATAAGTAAGCTTTCAAAATAATGTTTTCCCCGTACATCTTTCTCATTCGCGTTCAAATAAAACTCTTTCATGTCCAAACTCAGAATTCTCTATATTTCTTCTATCTAAGTTGTTTTTGCCGACTGAATTCATTAGTATAAACAAAATCATAAATATAAATCTGCAGATAAATAATCTAAATAACTATTTCCTTAAATATTTATGTTATTGCAGATAAATAATTGATGAAAGCATAATTTACCCTCCTTATAAGAATAACGTAATGCTATGAAAAATCATTCTTTTATTATAAATATTTAAGTAGAAATATGTAATCGTGACTCTTGAACAAAATGCACGCACACGATAATACTTAATAACAATGTAAGACTACGTGATTTACATTCAGTTTTCGTCCTAGAAATGTACGATTCAGTAGATTAGTGCGAGGAAATAAGGTTTATTTTCTTCCATTTCAACAAGATTGCGTGAGCACTCAAAGATAGTGTCCGACTCACCATAAACACAAGCAATTCCAATCCCAGTACAGTATGTACTTCATATAATGTTGTCACGGATACTTTTTGTGAGTTAGAGGAGGAAAAAGCGTAGATTTGTGAATGACCTCAAAGACACGTATTGTATTTTAAGCAGATCAATGTGGGAAAAGACCCGCCATAAGGAGTATCATTGCGTGCTTTGTTAGCGTACATTTGATCATCAAAAAATAGACTCATAGAAAGATTTCTTGCGTGCCCGGCAACCTCAAGGCTGTGCTCACAAAAGGTATTATAAAGACTCAATTTGATTAAATACAGGCAAAAAATGGGTCACTGAAAGAGATTCCAGGCATGGATTTAAATCAGTTTTAATAATGAAATTATATTGTCGATACTTAAAAAGAATTCGCCTTCGGAAAATATTTATTGTTTTTATGTGCTCATTGTTCAGCGTTTTTTTAAAGATCCTTGATTTTAGAATTGAAAAAAATAGTAAGAAAAGCTTATATATACTTAAGTAAAATAAACAATTATCTAAAAAATTATCGTTTAAACATTGTTTCATTTTAATCTAACAACAGCAAAATACAAGACTATAAATGCTGCTTATTTATTTTTTAAATTTGAAATTTTAGATTCAACAATTGAAAATACTTTCCTAACAATAAGCATCCGGAAAAACTAATAAATTATTTCACGATCGAAATTTAATTTCTTTTCGTCGGAAATGCGTCGATTTGTTGCTTAAAAGAATGATTTATGCACTTTGTTTTAAAATATCTACTTATAAGTCGAAAAAATTATCTGATTCACAAATGACTTTCATGATTTGGAAGATTTGAAAACCCAAAAGGACATGATTTTATCCGAAACCCTTTCATCAGAAGTATAATTTGTTGCAAAAAAGATGAGTAATTTGAAAAATATTGAAAACGCAAAATATTGAAAACGCAAAATATTATCTTATATAGGTTATTCTTCACAAAAGAAAAATAATTATAATACTTCAAACAGTGGTTTTCAGAAACATTAGCACAGCCATAAATCTTTCACCACCCACTTGTAAGCTTTTTCTTTTGGTAAAAATATGTAAATGATAACTTACGGTATTACATAATTTTTAAACATTTACTAAAACACTAGCCTCGATAAGACAGCAATATTTATGATGAAATCAAAAAACAAATCAAATTTTATAACCTTTCTGACTATAACTAAACTAACCATATGTTTGTTTTAACGATACATTTTACGACTAGAGATGTGCAGTTCGAGAACTAAAGATAAAATGATTATCTCAGAAACAAATTGTAGTGTATGTTGTTACAGTCGTTGATTATTTGCAATATTTTGTCCATTAGATATTACATCTGTAGAAACTATTTTACATGGAAACAAAATTCAATCACATTCAATTAGAAAATTTTGTTACGATGTTAGGTTTCAGAAGATTTTAACTTAATCTTAGCTTACTTACCCCTTTTCATTTAATTATCTTTAATTTACAATAAACACAATTTTTATCATAATTAAAGATATAAATTATTCTGTATATCTGAATACGTGATAAATAAAATAAATATATCACTTTATTTAAAATACATTTATATTTTATTATTATTCATGAATAAGTATCTAAGCAATTTAGCTCATTGATGGACAACTTGCGTGTTTCACAGTTCTAGTATCTTTAAACAGAATCCATGTGGTCTATTGTACATTAGCACTTACATTTATACAAAGAAAAAATTAAATTTTTTTGATAAACAAAAGTAGAAAAAAATTAATCAGTTTATAATTTTACTCTGAAAATAGTCAATTCTTGTGTTTGCATTTCTTAATTGATAGAGAATAACTAGAAATAGTAGATAAGAAAATCAGACACAAATTAACTATTCTTACCTCAAGAGACTCTGTGAGTAAAACAACAAGGAAGAAAAAATGATGGGTATGTGTATGTATATGATTAATTACCTAATCATTTCCTGTTTAACACCTGTTTTCAACAATGACTCGACGGTTTCAACAGAGGACATTTTTGATTTTCTTTTTTTTCTGAGAATAATTACGTATTCGATTTCTCTGCTGTATGGTA
Source organism: Araneus ventricosus (assembly GCA_013235015.1). Classification (NCBI taxonomy): domain Eukaryota; kingdom Metazoa; phylum Arthropoda; class Arachnida; order Araneae; family Araneidae; genus Araneus; species Araneus ventricosus. Next base: position 2,125,186 of record BGPR01000029.1, on the reverse strand, counting down.
ATAATGCATTTGAAAATCACGTGCCTAGTCGGTTTCAATTTTTTAAATTTCTAGAGCACGAATTATGCAAGCGGGAAGTATTGCAATCCTCAAGTAATTCGACATCTTTAATTTTGATGAATTTCAGAGTTTTAGTTTAGTTTAGTTATATTAGCGTCCCGTTTTGAAACGAGGGGCGACTCTCTCCCTTCTGGTCCTCTCCCAGCCTTACACCCTTCTTGGGTAGGCCGAGCCAGTGTGGACATTTTTGCACCACACCAACGGAGGGACTTTTGGCTGCCTACACTGGCGTAGCGACCGGGGGGGCTAAGGGAGGTGTTGATGCCCGGGTGCCAGTTTTAGGGGACGCCATGGAGTCAAAACTTTATTAAGTTTATGCCATTTTTCAATGTAAAATATAATGAGTAATAAAAGCGAAAAAATAATAACGTGCCCGGGCACCATTAACGTTTGTTAAGTCACTGATGACTATTGGGGTAAAAATAATTCATATTATTCCCCGAACGCTACTGGCCAAGTTAAAAAATGTTAATGCATTTACGTCTCTTTTTCAAGTCAAAAAATAATATGAGGGGGCGAAAAAGTTATATTATGACCCGGGCACCACTTACCCTCGCTACGCCACTGGCTCCCTACGCATGATTTTGCGGGGACGGGCGCGCATACATGGAGAATCTTCGGTGAATTCGGATCTTGATCCTGGGGCTCTCCAGCACCGAGGCCGGGACCTCACTACTAGGCCACTGAGGCCCCTATAAGTTTTATACCTCAGTGAACGCATTCTTAAAATTATGTGTGTGTGTCTGTCTGATTGTGTTTAAGTGCATAAGAACACTGTAACTCAACAACGGAACAAGTTATACAGATGAAATTTGGTTTATAGTATTTAAACCACAATTGTAGAACTGTACAAAATTATGAATGAAATCCATCACAGAAAGACTATCTGTCTGTTGTTGTGTATCTGAACTTGATAACTCGAAAATTCAACCAGCTAGATGTATAATATTTGACATGTAATCTGTACATTAAAATTTTTAAATCTGTATAGAATTTTTGAGATTAGATTGGACTGTCTGTCTATTTGCCTATACAATAACCTAACACAATAATTAAAAATCTGAAGAGAATAGACGAATTAAACTTGTTGCGGGAATTTTACGCCAAGTTTTTAGATCTTTGTCAAATTTTGGACCAAATAGATCATGTGAACTTTACAGCAAATTTATAGATCTGTGTGAAATTTTGGACCAAATTGTTCATGTGAATTTTACACCTAAATTTGTAGATCTGTGTCACATTTTGGACCAAATAAGTCAATTATACGAAGTATTGTTTCAAAATACGTATTGGACTATCTTCACCATACCAAAATAACAAAAGAAAATGTTTCACATTGTCTAATTATAAGCGAAAGTCAAGGAGAGAACACTCCCGATTCCTAAAATAAGATGCTCAAACTGAATTTTCCGAAAGCCCTAGACATACTTCCATTAAACAGTGTATTAAAATATATTCAAATTTACTTAAATCCCTTTTATGAAATGAAACTTTAGAAATGCCGAATGGAAATCACTCAATTTCTAAAATAGATTGGTTCGGAAAAGTAGTTTCAGGAAAAGTGGACCTCAATATTCTCTATTTAATAGGCTAATTTGCATTATATTTTGAAGAGCTTAGAATATCGGTTTTGATGGAAATGGATGTTTCAACGGTTTATGAAGTAGTTATTCAGGAATAATAAAGCTTTATTACTCGTTAGAAAATTTGTGCTAGCTGAACAATCCAAGATATTTGTTTGCTTATTAATTCGGTAACGTGCGCAGTTGAAGGTTCTCTCGAGTCCGTCGTGACTTCTTTAAATTTACAATTATGATGAAATGTCACAACTGGTTTAGAGCGTGGGAATATGTAAATAATCTGTGCTTAAACTGCCAGGATGACATAAAGCATATTTGTCAATATCCATAAAAAATGAATAGGACACAGCTTTTGGTTTCATTTTGCTTTCTCTATGTTGAGACAGTCGAGGCATTTTATTTCTGTTGAAGTAAAATGTTTTGTAATGAAAAAATGTACATATTTCAAATGAAAATCTAAATCGATGAAAGTACCATGGATTAAACCAGTCCAAATCTGATATTCAAACACATTCTGTTGTGTTTTAAATATAACCATAATGATAATTAACTACCCCGCCTTGACTTAACACCCGGAGAGAACTGAAGGACCCGACCGCCGCGAATAGAAAATGCAGGCTCTGTGACCTACGCATAATAGCCCCCATTACCAGCAGCACATGCGGCAAGCCCTCAGATAGAGGTACGACCCCGATGGACCCATAATGTTAACACCACCATTATTGTACCCTTCCAGGGAAGCGATAACCTGCTTGCTTATACGGCAGCTTCTCATCCCCATATTTGAGATGCCACGGAGGAATTAAGTATGAAACCTCGACATGCCTGCGCCTGCCTATGTCTAAATGACCAGACCGCCGCAGATAAAAATACGGGAACTGTGAAAAACGAAAAACAGAGCTCATTGCGAGCATCTCATGCGTTGACCTCTCACAAGGAGGTACGTCCCATCTCCGGCGATATGACATTTAATCAACCTATGCCATTAATGCAACTTCAGAGGAATCTAGAACCTGCTTACTTCTTCAGCAATTTCTCATCCTCGAGCTCGAGGTGAGAAGGGAGGGAGCCTTTCAAGCATAAGATGAATTGGTGGCTATTGACTAGAGACTTCGTGTTCTGGAGTTTATTTTGACCAATGCGTTGCTATGCTATCTACTGCACGATAAGAAAACCAACCACGGTCTCAGGTTTGAATAAACCCGTGGTGAATGGAACACCATTGTCTTAAAGACATATAGGAAGATTACCTTCATGAGGGATTTCTCTATGGAAGCTCACTCGTCAGCATTTATTTCGCACATTGAAATAGATGTTGGTCAAATTTTTCACGTCAAAACCCATCTCAAGATTCTTTTATAAGCGCGTGCTTATTTCACAGAATTTCTTACCTTTGAACGGGTCAGATTTTAGCACCTGACTTTTCTCCTGGACAGACCATTTCCAGTTACTGTGAATACCCAACAATCCCCTGATTTTGTTATCACAAAATCATTAGTAAAATATCCTTTAAAGAAGAAACAACTGGTATAAAACTCTACGTAATATCAGCATCGCCAACGTTATTAAAGTTTTAATTTATTCACTAGTTTATTTAATTTTGCAAGCAATGCTTAAATCAACAATCTAATGCAATTCTTCTCTAGCGGTATCAATTCTTCCGCGCTTGCAGTCTTCAAGACAAAGGAAGGGGAAAACAGCATGCCCGTCTTCGTTTCATATAGATATATAGACTGCAATCTCCCTTAGTCCCCATTTCCTTCTGCTGCGCCTGCACAAAACGCTGAAACTTTTCCCACCACGGTTTTCAGTTGAATAAATGACTGAATTGATTGCAGTTCAGAAGCGTTAGAAACGAGGCTTTAAGGTATCCGACTGGTTTAAAATTGTCGTTTTTGATGAAATTATCAAAAAACTTCTTATGACTTAATTCTGTAGCCTGTTTAACCAGCTTTCTAAAACTGTCTTACTTTTTACTCTACATGAATTACAAATACAGTTACAGCTGTTTTATTACCGAACTGTAAGCATTATTTTATGTTGCATGAAAACTTTAAATGTGTTTTCTGAGAAATGATATTTTCGAGGAAAACTGTCGACAGTAACAATGATTTCTCAAAAAGTTATTCAAGTATTGATATGAAATTTTCTGATATTGTTTTCTGTAATATGCTTGATGTTTTCCTCTAAAAACTAAGGTCAATTTTAAAATCAAGTATTATTTTTAAGTGCTTAAATATAAACGAAAAGTATTTTTTATGAAAAATTACCAGTTTAGTAACTATGTTCAGCTATATCTCAAAACTATTTTGAAGTACAAGAAATATTTTAGAGCATAGCACAGATAACTGTCATAAAAATGTACTCATACCAGGATTTATGTATATTTAGAATATGATTTGTCTATGTTATGCTGTTAGCGTAAGGCAAATATTTTAGTCATTTTTCTTCAAATTTCTCAGTTTTTTTTAAAAATATCATTTTGAAAGCCTAATTTTACAATATTTTCATAGTTTTAAAACATATGCAGTTGAAAAATAACTTTAAAATATATATATAAGTTATTTTTCAAGAAAAAGGTCCGGACACAGTCGGATACCTTAAACATTTTTCCACTGCGGAAAATTGTCCACTAGCCCAAAATTTGAGAATTAATAAGAAAATTAAAGATTATTAGAGATAAATGAAAATTAATGTAAAAATATTGTACAATAATTTTTTTTATAAACGATAATAATTTCCCCTACATATGTAGTTATTTTAGCCTTATACTTCATGATTTCCTTGTTGTTCAAAAGCAATTGTGTAAATCTCTATAAACAAGTGTGAGGAATGAGCAAAGAATAATTCAGAATATTTATTTTGAATTTAAATTTTTAATTAAAATTAGTTCTAAATTAGAATTGCTTACTCAAAATTTCTTTATTAAAAATTATCCACTTCAAGTTCAAAATCTTATTAGTAATTTCTCATTAGCTAATGATTAAATTATTAAAAATTAAAGTAAATTATTAAAATTTAAGTTATGCAGAAATATATTACTGCGCAATGTAATATTATAAGTTACAGCACACCCACGGTTACAGTTCATTAGCCGCCAATGTTTATTAACACATTTAAAAGAGCGATATTTATCCTGAAAATAGGAATTAAAAAGAATTGTCGCTTATAGAAAAACAGCTCTTAAGTATGTTAGAGAAGGAACTGAAGATTAGACCTTTCTCGTGCCCTTTTAATTATTCTAAGAAGAATAGCCAGTAATATTCAAAAATTTCCCAGTCATATGATAAATGCATATGAACGACAAAAACAACATAACGGACTAAAACTGTATCTCTTAAAACATACTATGAATTTATCACACCAGCTTCGTTAATGCACCAATCGTGCCATTAGCTTTAGTCCTTCAAGATCAAAGGGTGCTTATAAATTCTTTGAGCTAAAAATTTAATTCTTTTAAGCACTCTTTTCTGTAAAAAACAAAACATTGGAATTCCAATGTGCTCTTGTCGGCATGGAAATCCATGACCTAAATTCACTCAGACAACATCCATCAGTGAAAGATATTGGGTAGAAATGTATTCATAAAGGGAGCAAAAATATATAAATAAGGCATTGCATTGAACGCAGAACTATAGCACTCTTCTGTGTGGCAGATCACTTAATTCCTGAAGCATCTCATCCAATATTTTGTTTCATATACTTATCATTTGTTCCATACACTCAATGTTTTAAATTTGGAGCGTAAAGAAGTGTATAGAATATCTACTGTGCAGTTTTGCTTACTTCCTACTTTTGTTTTGAGCTCCGAAGCAATGCAGGAAAGAAAGAACTAAATGATTGTTACCAAATTTTGGGAAAGATAAGGTGGAAAACATGTTTAAGAAAGGCTGCACCAAATCTTTGAAGCGTGATATGTAGAACTTTTCAACACAAAATGGCACAAAATAAAGCAACTTTACATGTAAATATATTTTCATTTGATTTTTTATAATGACCGAAATCTTTCTTCAGGAAAAAGATAGCCTTTACATCTTACAAGCGTAAAGATTAGATTGAAAAATTAGAAAATAGCGAAGATTGGATTAGAAAATTAAAAAGAAAGGATTAAAGGATTGCCAATAAACTTTCATACTCATACAGATATTAATAAATAGAGTAATTGGAGTTGCTAAAAATATTTTTTAAAATTTCTTATTGTAGAAGAAATAATACGTCTTTGAAATAGATTTGGTATTCACTTTTCGTTATGAGACATATTTTTTTTACGTTAAATAATTAAATTTTTCCCTCCGAAAGTAAACTACGTTTAAAACATAAAAAAAATTTAGTACTCAATTTCTGTGTTTTACAAGCATAAAGATTATATTGGAACATTACGAAGATCAGATAACAAAATTAGAAAGAAAGGAATAGAAACTATCTCTTTCAATGATTTTACAAGCTCAAATAGATATTAATAAATACCCTAGTAGAACTCTTAAACATTTTTTTCTCATTTCATCTCTTACTGTAGATATTATACCTTTGGAGTAATTTTTGTACTCGCTTTCTTTATGAAACTTATTTTTGTGTTAAATAATCCATTTTGCACCTACGCAATTAAACCCGAGGAAGAAAGGAATCTATATAATTAATCACTGAGAAGTTATTAATTTTGTAATAATTATCTTATGGCGTGATAAGAAATCATCACTGCAACCGCGAAAGACGCCTCCTGGTTTCAGGAATGTTTTTTTCCCAAATACACGTGAAATATAGCCTTGATGAAACATGTTAAAGGAACTATTTTGTAAGAACAGACGCGTGAAAGTTGCTTCTAATTACTTTTTAATATATGTATATTTATCAATAACGTGTTTTCTTCTTTTATTTTTGTTCTTTCGGGGAACGTTAGGTTATCTTAAAAAATACTATGTTTTCTGAATGGTGTAAAAAAATCCAGAATGAAGATCATACCTTCTTTATAGGTAAGATATTAAAGAACTTTTGAAATGAATTGTTAGCCGGGAGAATTTTCCAAAAGCCAGTGGTTTGGATTAAAATTAGATACAGGTATTCAGAAATTTAGTTGAAATCAAATTTCTAAAACACCAAAATCGAAAAATTTATTAATAAAGAATCTATTAAACTTCCCTTTTCCAAACTAATAATAAATGTATCTTTAAACAGTTGAAAAATGAAATATTTCAAATATTACAAAATTTTACAATGACATTTTTCTATGCATATTAAACAATTACAATTTATTATTTTAATGACTTTTACTGGGAGACTTTTTTATTGTTTCATTTTAATAACTAGATTTTGATACCATCTAGTTTTCTCTGTCAAATAATGTGGAATTCTTTTCTGAAAAAGCAGCAGTTTCATATTTAACTACATTACAACATAGATTCTTAGATCATATAAGCTGTTTTAGTGAATTTGTAAAATTGATAGATATTAAATCTATCAATTCTAAACGCAATTTATTATCATATCTTCCTAAGTTTGAGAAATCAAACAGAATTTTTAAGTTTTCTCGAAATATATGAAATTAAAAGTAACCCATTAGCTATCATTGCTTTTAAACAAAATTTTTGCCAAAAAAGGCCATTGTGAAATTTATAAATTTCTTATTTTATAATCAGAGGTAAAAAAGTATGAAGATGATAAACAGGTTATGATTTATGACGAATGATTTTTCAGAACTTCGAACATTATAAAAAATAATTAAACTATTTCTTTTCAAATTTCTTCTCAGTTTTTCTCCTTTATTAAATTTCTTATTTGAAATCTATCACTTCTAATCGATAAGGATTCTAGTTTGCATTTCTTTACACATGAGGTGGCTTAATTAAATAAAATGGAAAAGGATTTGTAAATTAACATTATTTAAACTTTTCCGTTACCGATTCCCAAATTTTTAGATAGCGGTGACAAATTTCAATTGTAAATATTAATTTGAAAAAAATAATTATTTCCTGCGCTGTTTCAAAAATAACGAAATATTGCTAAGATTTCAAATCTCATAAATAATTATTTTTAATTCCATTTTATTCCATAGATTTAACTCTTTAATACCGATGCGACTTTTTTCTTGCAGTCCCTTTAAATCCGGCCATTTTTGGAAGGCTAAGACATGAATTGGACTCTCCGAACCTGGGTGGTCATTTACCCCACCAACCCACCTCATGCCGTAACCTTCCCTTAAGGCGCACCAAAATGGGCTCTGCTGGGCCAGGATATTTGGACCCCCTATCGCGCTTATCTTCTAAGTGATTTAAGAAGCTCACCTCCCCTCGAAAGAAGCAAACCGCCTCAGACCGGCCTTCGTCGCTGTTAAGGGAAAATTTCTAGGCCCCCCCCGGACCAGCTTCGCTCGACGTGAGAGGGGTAAAAAATTAATTGTTTGATTAATTGTTTGTAAAACTATGTGAAATATTTTATTCGTAATTCATGAACGCATTAAATATCATTTACTCTAATATACACTGAAAAATTTCGCAAAATTTAAACAATTTTCCCATTGTAATTTGCCTTATTTTGTTTTAAATAAATTGCTGACAGCAGAAATAAACCGCTGATGCTAAACTATACAATACTCGTTTACATTAGTGTATTATTGCATTTTTCTTTCTGAAGAAGTAGTTTTAATGCTTAAAAGGAAATTTTAAGGATTAAAACTGCCATTAAAATTTAACAACTATGAAAGCAATACAAATATTTCGTCGTTTAACAAGCAACACCACCTATCTCAAGTTTTTGAAATTTCAAAGGAGAAGAAAAAACTGAATTTTTTCATTTAAGAATGAATATTGACGAAATTTTAACATCTGGTCGGAACATACAGTCTCATGTTCGTACCAGTTCTTAAAAAAATTCGGAAATATTCCTTATTGGCTGCGAAAAATTCAGATTTATCTTCCTTTTTGAAATTTCAAAAAAATATATGATAAGTGGTGTTGCTTCTTAACCGACGATTTTCTAAATTTAATTTTTTCTAACCAATGGGAACGTTCTCTCCTCGACTTTCTCGTATACCTACTCAACATTTCGTGTTTAGTGAAGAGAGTCAAGTATGCATTTTGGACATCGTCTCGTTGACTGAATGCGCCCAAAATTTGATATGGATATAATTTTTTGGTTTCAAAACCATATAATAGATTTTATTTATATAGCCAGATGCGTATTGAATTACCTTGTTCACCTATATACGGTCAGACAACCTGACAGACAGTACAAAATTTGACGCAGGTCTATAATTTTGATGTAAAGATCATAAAGAATAAGATGTAAGAACTCTAAAATTCACCAATCTAGCCCGCTTCATTTCCGAGCAACCATGTTCAAATAGGTACGAATAGACAGACTGACAGGCAGTCAATCCATGGCAAATTTCGTCCAAAATTTGACACAAATATAATTTTTTAGTTTAAAAACTGTATGCCAAATTTAATTTATATTGATAGACGCGTTCTGAATTACCTTGTTCAACTACATACGGATAGACAAACAGATGGATAGCCTACACTTTATACGGATTTAACCCAAAATTAGACGCAAGTTTATAATTTGATGTCAAAGATCATAAAGAATAAGATGTAAAATTCTTAAGTTCATCGATCTAGCCCGTTTCATTTCAGAGCTACCGTGTTCAAATACGTTCGAATAGACAGACCGATAGACAGTCAATCGACTGGCAAGTTTGGTATATCTGCATTTCTATTAATAAGGCATATGCCAAATGGCATTTATCTAACTCAATGTGTTTTTGGGTTATCATGTTCACATTTTTTTACTTATTTCGTTTAAAACTTGGTACACACCTACAATTTTGGTACTATGCCCACCTAGGAAATTTCTTTTGTATAGGTTGATCCGTTTTTCAGTTATAATGATCACAGATAGACAGGCTCACGTAACTCCTTAAATGGTTTGATTTTTCTGAAGAAGAAACGTGAAGACAGACAAATTCTTGAAGTCAGATTTTTGGACGATTAAAATACAGGGTAGTCATCAATTATTGGACTCATTTCAAAAATCAATGAATAAAACTAATAACCGTCGTGTAACAAGCAATACCACCTATCGCAATTTTTTGAAATTTTAAAGAGGAAGAGAATGCTCAATTTTTCGCCACCAATAACGAATATTTCTGAATTTTTTCACATATACGATCTCATGTTTATGTCAGATGTTAAAAAAATGCAGAAATATTCGTTATTCGTTGCAAAAAATTGAGCATTTTCTTCCTCTATAAAATTTCTAAGAATTCAGATATGTGGTGTTGCTTGTTAAGCGACATAATGCTACAACTATGTTTCTTTTTTCTAATGAAGTTAATTTTAAAAAAGTTTTTTTTCAGATAAGTGACGCGCTGTTACAGTGGTCTAGGTGGTCGTAAATTATTGGACATCTCCTATTTTTGAAAGTCATTATCTGCAAAACTATTAAAGCTGGAAGAAAAAGAAAAACATGTATTTGTAGGGAATTAATTTGACGCTCTTTAATTTGTTAATTCACATATACTGTTAAAACTGAATATTTTTCGAGATATTAAAGAAAAACTAGAAAAGGAAACCAGAAAATGCGCATCGGCTTCTGCTGATCGGTAGCCATTGTGTATGGAAATCTCTCGCTGTAGCAAATTTAGAATGCCGTAAAGGTACGCCACCTATCTGGAAAAAACTTTTACTCTCTTAATTAAAAAAACACAGTTGTAACATTGTTAGTTTTTTTATTAATTTTTGAAATGGGTCCAATAATTTATGACCAGCCTGTACTTTCTATAGCTTGTATATAAGAAAGGAATAAAAAAGTGTTTTTACTCTAGTTTACACTTTTACTACCTAAGAGTTTGCATATTAAGTATTTTTAAGTAAGCACTTCCTTATGATCGACAGTTGGAGTTTCTCCTCGAAAGCAAATATAAAATCCGTTTAAATTGAAAAATCTTTGAGAAAACAGAACGGCAAAGTAAGATGTATTTATATTTTCATCAAATAATAATAACCAGGAGAAAAAGAAAAAGTGCCGAAGATGTCAACATCTTTTACTCGAGATAAATCAAATTTCTCAAAGTTCATCCTATTATGAAAGATTTTCATTTTAAACGTTCCACAAAATCCAATTCAGTCCGTTTCTTTACTTTCTTAAGCGTTGTGTCTAAGGTTTTTGTTCTTTCGTTTCGGAACTTCTGCACCTTTTTGTCATTAATTTCGTAGTTTTATTTTTCTTCAAACATGAGTGATCGCGGTCTTTTCGAGGAACGTTTCCGATTCTGAAGAGTAAAAGTTACAGTTCGTTTTCTTGTTAAATAAGTATAGAGGAAGCGGACGTGGTTGCGTGTGAGCTTGAAATGTAATAATGACTGTTTGGCTCACACCATCTTACAATGTTTGAAACAGACATGCAAATATCTTAGCTTTTTCGTCTGATGTAAAAGAAAAGGAATTAAAGGACTGATGTACCAGTAGCGTGTATCGCATAAATTTAAAGTGTGTCCAAATTTTCGTGCCTGTGCCATACTAACACATAGCTGACCTAGTGAAACTGGATGCAAACTTTAAAAAAAAGACGAGCAATACCTATATTTTTGTCTTTAATGCATAAAAATATATGAAAAATTCAGAGTACATGAATCATTGCTGACGAATCACGAGTTTATTAGTGTTTTGCATGCCTTCTGATACAGACAGATCACGACATAACTCGTACTTTTGTGCAAATTGTTTCCATTATACACGAATAAACTCGTGATCCGTCCTTCAATGTGTTAGTTTAGTTATATTAACGTCCCGTTTTGAAGAACCGCGGTTAGATAACGAGGACGACACTTGAGCTGGCACCCCCTCTCGAAACTTCAGCACCACACCAGTGGGAGGACGTTCGGCCACTACATATGATTTAGCGTGCAACTGGCCCTATACATGGCGGATATTCAGTGGAATAGAATTTCGGGCCTAGAGCCCCAAAGCCGAGATCTTGCCACTAGGCCATCACGTCTCCCCGCAACGTGTTAATAAAATCCTTTAAAACTTAACAGGTTTACTTATAGATACCAGTAGCGTGTATCTTAAAAATTCAAGATGTGTCTAAATTATTGTGTCTGTGTTATATTAACGCATTGATGAACAACCTGAATTTGAATGCAAGCTCAAAAATAAAGACAAGCAGAACCTATATTTTTGTATTTAATAATACATGACAATACATGCGGCATGACAATTCGGAATAGATTAAACATTGCGGACGGATCACGAGTTTACTCGCATTTTGCGCACCATCTGTTAAAGAAGGGTCCCCAGTTAACTCGTGCTTCTGTGAGTATTTTTTCCCATCATACACGAGTAAACTCGTGGTCCGTCTATAATATGTTAGTAAAATCCGATAAAATGTAACAGTTTTACTTATAGATAAAAGTTTATGTGAGGTCTGGACAAATAGCGTGAAGTGAACTTCTCACGCTCTATTTTCTCCTAAGATATTCTTTCACCCTACACTGTAGATCTTTAATTCAATTAAAAATTTGTTTGTCTAATTAAATCAGTGTATGGAATATAGAAAATCATTAAAGAATAATTTTTATTTTTAATTAAAATTAGTTATTTAAAATGTTAATATTTTTATTCCAATTCCTATACTTCATGTCAAAAATTTATAAGTAAATAACTCCATTAACTAATCATTAAAATTAATTGGGTAAAGGCTTAAACAGCAGTAATGTAAATATGAATTATTGTGGTGATGATGGTTCTAACCCCATTTGGCCTAAAATACCTTAAATCCAAGAATCAAGGACTCACGATAAAACGGAATTGTGACATTTTCTTTTGGGCAAACTGATTCGGAGCATCTAGGTAGCACCTGAATAAAAGTCTGACATAACTCCTTTGTATATTGTCTTCCCGGAGGACTTACAGGGAAACTGACCCACATTTGTGCTTCGCTTGGTGGAAAGCCAGGAAAATCTTCATCGCCAGTCAGATCACAGAAAGAAATTTGTTGCTTAAGCGCCCATTGGTCTGCAAGTGTTTGAATAATATTGGTTATAAGCACAACCAGAGGACAGAACCCATTGACTTTTTCCTCTGATTCAAGCTCCTCGGTCATGCCAATACCTTAGCCTACTAGGACTCTACTGGACTATGAATTACTTTTCAATGTAGGACTGATAAATACTATTTTATATTCTTACGTTGAAATAACCCTCTTAATCTTCACATTTAATTTTTATATGCTTTGAGAAATTATAATTCTTCTTATCATTAAATACAAAATCATGATGATAATTTTTAAGTATGTCTATAATGACTATTATTAGGTTTTTACTCTTTTGATTTTAGAAATATTTATTTTATTAAAGTATGTTCATCAAAAACATAGCAACCCCTTTATCAAGGTATAGTGAAAAAGGGACAGTTACTCTTAATCTTTGTTTTCCTGCCCATATGACATTTCAAAGATTCATTAATCATCTGTAAAATCATCGCAACGATGAACAGCATTGTCAAGGTAACTTTACAACTATTGGATGGTGGACGTATTAATAGTGTACAGTAAAACAGTCGAATTTAATACCTTGTATGCTCGAAAATGACAGACAGTTTTGTTAAAAATATTACTCCTTTAGAAGGTACCATAAAGAACATAAATTCTCTTCAAAAGCTGATTAATTTTACTGTATTTTATGTGTATCAAAAGCCATGACAGTAATGATTACTTTTATACTCTAAAACTATCATATGCAATATTCTTCCTCAGAAAACAGCAGCCCCTCATTATCGTCATTAGTCATTCTGGTTGCTTTCTTAAATTAATGAACAGCAATTATTAGATACAAACTCTTTGCAAAACGCTTGTTGAAAGAAGTGGGGTTTATTGGATTCCGATAAAGTTTTCTGCGTCATTTCGTTGATTGTTACTGTCTATTAATTTAGAACCTATCAGTGATACATTTTCTGTAGACACACGTGGGTTTATGCTCCATTTTTATAGAATGACATTTCAACCTTTGAAATACGACGAACCATATAAGGATAAAATCTTGAGCATTTAGCACAGTTTTGAAACTTCTGATATTTTGCAGATAATGAGTAAAATCTTAAGTTACCTTAGAATTTGCTGAAAGATATTTGTGATATACAGAACAAGTAGGTTGTTTTATCAAAAAAAGAACAAGTAGGTTGTTTTATCAAAAATTGTCCTCTTCTTAAATTAAGCGCTTCGCGAAGTCATAAAAATGCAGAATCCCTTTCTTGAATGAGTTACAGAGGACTTCTTCCTGAAGATATTAATATATAAGCGAGGAAAAACTACAAAAATCATACGTAACATTTCTAACACATTTGAAAAAGTGTTGATGCGTTTTATAAGGCAAATAAGAATCGTGAGGAAAATTCGAAAGTCTCCACTGAAACTTCTTAAAATATAAAGATAGAATTTTTCACGAAACAGAAGTGATACGATTGTCAAACAATATTTATCTACTTAATACAAGGTGCTTCATTTGTGGGGATTATTCTCTTTCATAAAATTTATAAGAAGGACAATATTTATTTTCAATTGTTCTCAATAAAAATTAATGATCTAATATGATATTTTAACAAAGCATGAACTCCTCCTTGGTTTCAAAATGATATAATTCACGTTAGTAAACACCAAAGCTGAGCTAAATTAGCTTCAGAAATGAGCCCTATCATTAGCAATCTAATTACCAAAGCATCTCGTCGAAGGGTGAAAATAATGTTCAGTCATATATGAGCAATAAATTCTTTTATTTCTCCTCTTATCAGTCTATTTAAATTGCCTAAGTACTTCTAATATTTACACTATAATCATCATATATCCTAATTGTCATGTATTGGTTAAAGATTCTAATTGTAGAAGATTTTCAAAATATCCAATATTAATATTTAATCGTAAGGTAATTATAAATGAATGAAAATATTTATTCACATTTAAAGCTCTTACTGCAAATCTGCTATAAATAAACAAGATAGAAATATAAATTTTAATAGATTAACTGCCTCCAAACTTCTTTAAATATTTCATGTGATAAACAGAAGATTATTTGATAAGAATGCGTATATCCCATACACATTTATGAATATGTATTATATATAATATTAACTGACAGATAAAACTATCGATTTTATAAATGGGATAAACTTTTAAATTAAACGCAAATGAAGTAAAGTAACTACAAAATTTACATTTCTGGCTCATTTCCTGAGTGGAATCTTAGCATTTCATAGATACTTTTACGCATTTTCCTACCAATCAGCTCTAACGTTTCTTAAATCTCTAATTTATAAACATTAAAAAAATTCATAAACCCTAAAGCAGATAAATAAATATATACGATTTTGCAAGGTTAAGTTCTAGAGCACTCTTTTTATGAAAGACAACAAAATCTTATTTCAGATCCTTTTAAATAGTTCAACTGGAATAATTAAGTGATAAGTATGAGACATAAACTCTGATTTCTAAAATTTATAAAGCTATTTAATTTTTAAACGAGATAAACTATTAAAATGAAACGGAAATAAAGCAAAATAACTATAAAATTTAAAAGATTGGCTTGTTTTATTAGTTTAATTTTAGTATTTAACAGATTCTTGAGCACATTTTCCCATTAAACATTTACTAAATCTGTAATTTATAAACATAAAAAATCATAAACCCTAAAGAAAATAGAATAAATATACGCGATTTTACCAGTTTCAGGACCGCCTTCACTCCCAAAGCATACTTTTTAAGGGGAGCAACACATTCAAAATCATTTTTTGGGATCCTTTTAAAGAGCTAAACGGGAATAATTAAGTGCTTAATATGAGACAGAAACTCTGCTTTCTAAACTTTATAAAGCTATTGACTTTATAAACGAGATAAACTATTAAAATCAAACTGAAATGAATTAAAATAACTACAAAACTTAAATCTATAGCTGGTTTTATTAGTGGAATTTTAACAGATTCTTGAGCACATATCCTAAATCTGTAATTCATAAAGAAAAAAATCCTAGACCGTAAAGCAAATAGAAGGAATATACGCGATTTTACAAGTTTAAAGACCGCCTTCATTCCCAGAGCACACTTTTTACGGAAAGCAACACATTCCAAATCATTTTTCGGATCCTTTTAAAGAGCTAAACGGGAATAATTAAATGCTTAATATGAGACAGAATTCCAACTTTCCAAAATTGGAAGCCATCGTCTCATTCCCACGGGAAAACTCCCGGGATGAGAGAGAGAACTCGTCAGAGCTTCAAAATTCTTCTGGGGGTGGGGGGAGGAAATGAGGGTCTAAGGATAGGTATTGATTTTCCTGACAAGGACATTTTAAAAACGAAGACACAGTCTTTAAATGCAATGTGGATTAGAATGGAAGGAGAACAGCACTTCGGTTTGAAGCATTGAAAAAAGGATTTTTGCTAACACATTCATTATAAATATATCTTCCTCTCATTGTTTATAAAAGGTGAATAGAGCGTTCGAAAGTATCGGATTTATTCTCAGTGAAAGCAAGGCATTACATAACTGCGAATGTGAATGACGATATTCATTTTGGTGCTTGAATTTCGCAAATAATAAGGAATGTTAAATTTATTGTTTCCTTCATAGTTATGCTTAGGATAAGATACTTTGGAGGAATTGTGAAAGTACATGGGATTTCTAAATTTGTAAGAAGTAATATACCTGTTTTAACTCTTTCAAGCCTGCGGTATGTATCGTGTGCCACCCAGTGGCGGATTTTGAGAGTATGAGTACACAGGCGCAAAATTGTTTTGAGGCCCTAATCCTACCGAAACCATAATTTACTTTCGGCTTAGCATTGCGATGTACCTCGGATAGATTTTGAGGTCCCCCAAGATCTTCAGGCACGAGGCGAGCGCTTCTAACGCCTGTGCGGAAAACCGCCACTGGTGCTACCATCCTTTTTCACCGTTTGCTGGTTGGTATGTTTTTTGTAAAACCTTTACTTTGTGTTTCTAAGGTATGTTTAAAATCTCATATTTGACATTGATCAAATATATTGTACATGATAAAACCTTTTAATTGACATTGTTCTCGTATGCTTCGTACATGGGGAAGTGAAAAGACTGTCAAGTGTAAGGTTTCATGTATTAATACGCATATATCGGCAACAAATTCGACTTCGTGATATTGATAAATCTCCACATGTTACTCATCCCTGAGCAAGGAAATAATTTGTTTTGGGAATTAAGCATATCTGTGAACACACTAATTTAAAACGGAACGATCCAGACTAATGCAATTTGGTATATGGCTTTTATAGTAAAATTTTGGAAGTGTATAAAATTTTAGACGAAGTGCGTCAAAGATAAGTTTGTTGTTCTGCCATTTCTCATGCACGTCAACATGCTAGTTTAAAAACATATCTAGCTAGATGAATGAAATTTGACAGAAGGCTTTATCAGCTGAACTGCATATCTTTATTAAATTTCGGAGCAAATCCGACAGTCGGCTAACTTTGTGTCGGCCTTTCTGCTAGTCTTGACACCAAAATTTTGTATCTGAAAAACTTCTGAATCCAATCAGTCAATAAAATAGGGGCCGTTCAAATATTACGTAAGCACCCAAGGGAGGGTTTACTGATTTGTTATTTGCTGACAAGGGAGGGGAGTATGAGTGATCGCATAAGACATTAAAATCACTTATTTCCGAAAACTCTTGTAACTTGCAAAAATAATTTAATTTAAAATTAAATTGAAAAAAAAGTTAAATTTGTAAAGAAAATTAAACTTGATTTTTTGTAAGCTTAAACTGTAGTAGCAAAATATCAACTTTTTTCCATTTTAACCGAGTTAGAGTTTTATTTGAATTGAGTCCAAAATTTTTTAAATTAGATTATTACTGTTATAGTCTTTGTAAAAAAAAAAGAACAGGGGGGGGGGGGTTGCAGTATGCTTACGTAATTATAAGAGGGGGGTTTGCGATTTGCTTATTTTTGCTGACAAGGGGGGAGGGGGGGTCAAAAAATACCAAAAACATGCTTACGTAATATTTGAACGGCCCCATAGGTGCAAAATGCATATAATGTTTTTTTCATTATACCACGAAGCTGAACACAAAATCCCCCATATTATGTACATATATGAAAAAGTCGAATGACGAACATTCCAGTTGGTTGATTTTAGATTTAAAATACTTCTTGTAGTGAGTGTAAGACACTGAATACATAAATGTATCAATTTTTTATTGAAATTCCATTTCAATATAAGAATGACATCATAATTTAATAAACAAAATAAAGTCTCGTCTATCCTCATGGTTATGGTGTGCCACTTTACTGTAATTAAAATCTTCATCTAGGTCATCGCAGCAATATCTGTGTATACATAAACTTTCTTATACATTCTTGTAAGAAAAATCAGATTTTGGACTTGCATTTTTTAATTGAGATATTGATTTTCTGAAAAGGATTCCTTAATGTATTACATAATAACCTTTAGCTTTAAATGTGAGAATTCGTTAAATATAAAATTAATTGAAATTGAAATCGTTGTTTTAATTCAACAGGACAAATAATTCCAAAAACAGTGCGAATGAGTCAAGTAACTTGCAGTCAACAGTTGAAATTCATCGTTGGTTGATAACTACTGTTCACGAAAAAACGATGATATAGAACCATCTATCAAACATTACTATCGTGCATCCATTAATTTTTACAAATTATTATCAGGTATATTTAAATATTGAAAATTTTATTTTAGGACATCTGTGAATGTAAAGACATGGCATATTCTTGTGATTGAACAACAGTGATGATCATATTGTTAAGAAAATTGTCCGGTGGGTGTACGGTGAATGCAGTTCAACAAGCTGGATAATGGACAAAGACGCTTTATTCCACGAATATTCCAGAAAACACGAAGCACAATTAACAAGAAAAATAGCACTTATACAAATTAGCAACACAAACAGACAGCAAATCACTAATGATAACATAAATAGCACTATCAATAGCAACAAGAGTCTAACAGCTGACCAACTCGCACTACGAACAAAACTCAAAAGAGATTAACTCGTTTGAGCACCTCGGGTATAGGTAGCTTTCCGATAGGACGTGACGTCGCATGGAATTATCTAGAAGGTTCTCTATATCTCGGTTCCTAAGACCGATAGCAACATAATTTTGGTATTTTCTAGAACCTTCATTTTTGTTGCCAAGGTCGGGCATCCATTACAAATCTCTTTAAATATCTCTTTCCAGCCATAAGATTATCAAGGCAAGGAAACGGCATTACAAATTCGTAACAGTTCATTCTTACATGCCTTCCAGTATTAAGTTCTGCATTTACTAGCAAGACTATATTTCGCATGGACTACATTTATCTGAAATTATTTTTTGGTTAATATCGAGATAATTCATTCATAATAAACTTTTTATAATAAATTCCTGGTTTATGCTGAATGGCAGTCTTGTCATAAGGTTGCAGGTTCAAGTCATGTATCATATCCACAGCATTTGATCAATCTTCTATATGTTAATTGTTGTCAAGGGCATAAATGTCCTCATATCGATAAAATTTGGAAATCTATTCACGGAAGTGCTGGTTCAAGTAGTCAAATCTGTTATCAGACGAAAATTCGAAATCGCTAGTTATCTTCCTGTTCTAAAATTATACAATAATTCAGAAAATTAATCACTCATTTCCCGCATATTATCCTATTGTTAAAAAATAAACAGCATTAATTTGTCTTTAAAATTTTATGCTTCAAAACTTGTCGTAGAATTGGTAGTTTATGCTTTGTCACAACTAACGAAAAATAAACAAAAGCTTTTTTTTACCTAACAGTTTTCTAGATTTAAAATCTGCCGAGAAATTCAAGGACATAAGAGGTAGAAAACTATTTCAGGAGTTTTATGTCTCTCTTTATTTTCTATTATTTGGTTTTCATCAAGTCATAAACTTAAAACGGCTCAGATATTAGCCGTTATGTGCGGCCCAACTTGCCAATTTCAAGCAAATATGGCCCATAAACCTTACAAACCTTGCCATCTTTTACATAAATCATCAAAGATGGTTTCTATTTCAATGGAGCAATTTCCTTGTTTCCATAAACGCAAGGCAGATTTTCCACATTTCCACTTTAATGGGACAATGTTGATACGCATGAAAAATTATGATGAATGCTCTTTTTATGATTATTTTCTAAATATGAGGGTAGGCTCAAATTTTGACCTTTGAAACAATAGCATTATAAAATGTTTTCAAGAAGCTACTTAGAATCAATTACTAAAGGGAATAAAATATTACAACAATAAATTTATTTGCAATTATTACTTTAACTTTTGAAGGCAGTTTAGAAGAGAGTTGCACAAACAAGTCCATAAAAAATAATCTGTATATGCATGAATTTGCTCTATAAATAATGACTTTCAAACACTTTAGATGCTTTGCATTACCTCCAAATTAAACTACCAGGCATTAAATCATTTTTGCATGAATTAAAACTTCGGTATTTTAATGAAAATTTATAGCAAGGTGATTAAAATCAACGATCTGAAAATAAGTTGCTAGAATTTTTTTTAAAAAAAAGACGTTTTAGATTTATGATATTTATTGTTTCATTATTAGGAAATAAAATATTTAAAGCATAAAACTTTCGGAAGTACTTTCTCTTGGGATTAATCTACTTATAAACGAAGAAGACACCTAAAGCTCTTATGTAAAATCTAATTCCAGTATATTACATGAATCATACATATGATTGCCATTACGATGAGTTACTTCTTTAAAAAAGTCACTCTAAATAGCATAAATTATTTATGATTCGCGAAGTAACATTTGTTTGAAAAATGGTTCCTATTTATGACCATCCGCCTTCGGCGACCAGCTTGTTCGCCGAGAATATAATTTCAACTGAATATCTTTTGTATAAATTGATATTCATGGTTCCCTTTAAAAAGTAACTTTAAATTTCAAATTTTGATAGATATTTAACCCATGTTCTTTCACTAACCTTGCACCTATTCTGTTCGTTGTCTGCATGAAAGTCCCTATTGGAGTCGAGCAACTGTCTGTGTCATGTAACATCTAATTATGCCCGTTATCGGCATCAACTTCACTCTCTTATTCCTCTCTCAAAATATGCATTTGATTTTAACTTTAAAATGTCGCGGCACATTTTACGTCCAGCAGCATGTTAGTTGGATGAAATTATACCGATTAAAACATATCATTAAGCATTAAGATATTACCTTAGCTTTCAACAATGCAAGAGAAACACCCAAATAAATATTTGTTTAAACAATGAATACGGTTTGAATAGAGAACAGTGAAAAGTATTATTGTAAATTATGCCAAAAAATATTTTTAAAAATTTATTAAAATTATAGAAAAATTGGACTTCATCTTAATTCAGGTCATTGAAAAGGTGATTTTTTGCGCTTTCAGATAGTGTAAAAATGCTTTTTGTGCTGTGTTTTTCGAAACTTATTAAGGAAAAACACAAAAATTTCGTTTAATTTTTAATTAATTAAAATTTCGAAAAAATGGCTCCGATGTCCTCATTCCGACCCTCCAAAGTATGTTTGTGCCAATTTTCGTATCTCTAAGTCCCGCGATCTTTCCTGTAGAGCGCCAACACACACACAAACACATACACACAGACAGACACACACAGACAGACGGACACACACACAGACAACACACAGAGACAGACACGCACACACACCCATACTCTTTTATTATTAGTAGAGATTAAGTCTTTAATTATAGTAAACCTCTTCTAATAATTGCAGTCTTAAATCCTCCGTTAGTCGCAATATTTAATAAATACAGATGCAGTTTGTATCTGTCAACTATTTTATCGCATTTACAATTTGAATTTTTCTTATAGAATATTCATTTGCATTCTCATTAGGACTAATAGTAATAAAGGAAACTTTTCAAAACCGAATGAGCATGTCAGAGAATCGATTTTATATCCATGAGATGATACATTGTGGCCATTTAAGGAAGAAAATGATAGCAACTAACGATGGGTAAAGCTCGATCTCAAGAAGCAATTTATACGAATGTCTCTAACAATCGGTTACTGAGTAAGAGAGAATGTTTCTGGATAAAGCAATTCATTATCATTTCTTAATTCTAAGATAGCGAAAATCAGAAGTACAGATTTTGCATCGTAAACTTTAGCCTAATAACAAAGTGAGCAATATACATTTTTTATTTATGTTTTTAGCAATTCACTCGTTTTTACGACATAAATACTAGTATGAAGCATATATTATACCCATAAATATCAGCTGCCAACCTGATAATGTTTCTTTGTTGCTGCTGGAAACACTTCATCTAGATTCTTTTGATGGTTACTTATGAATATGAATTATTTTTCGTACTGTAAAACCAAAACAAATAAATTTGTGTTGTTAAGTTATCATAATTTTACAACGACGAGCATCCTAGGCATTCCTTTAATTTAAGAAATCTCTTTAAGACCTGATGCAAACATTCGTATCGTAGATTGCAAAGAGTAATTAAGTTAGAAAAATTATCTTAACCCACCTTATAAAATTTCAAAGGTATTTTTTAATGTTTTATGAGACGTTCTGATTCATTTTTCAGACACTCCCCCATACTATCCTGGTAGATGGTGATAGTTCTAACCCCACTTAGTCAAGCCTATTTAGCCATACTGAAGGGGAATTGTGGTACTTCTTTTGGTCAAAGCGACCCGGGACATCTATCAGCAATTGAGGGATAAGTCTGACTTAGCTCCTATATATTTGGCTTTAAGTTTGCTTTCTGGAGAACTTTCAGTGAAACTGACCCATATTTTTGTTTCGCTTAGAGGAAAACGCCAGCAGCTAGTCTAAAAGCAGTTGTCAAGTCCTTGAAAATGCTGCCATTGTTTCTCCAGCTTTTGAATAATGCTAGCTAAAAGCACAGTCACAGTATAAAATACATAAACTCTTCCCTCCGATTCAAGTCCCTTAGCTATGGCTTACATTAACCCACTAGGTGACTGGTAGACCACAATATCCTATAGGAATAGAACCACTGTCACAACACTATGAGGTATCTCAAAACGAAAGGATTAGGCTAATTGCAGTTGAAACGGTGTGACTTTCAAAATGAGTTCATCTCATATTTTTGC
>BGPR01000029.1:2088896-2102420 GCA_013235015.1 Araneus ventricosus | reverse complement strand
AGTTGAAACGGTGTGACTTTCAAAATGAGTTCATCTCATATTTTTGCTATTTTTAATATGCAGAAAGAAGACCCTAAAAGGTAGTTCTGTGTTTCATTGACAAAAGGAATTTACATTCAATTTTTTTCCTATCTTTTTTTATTTTCAAGGGGACCATATGAGGAGAAATTTGGAAAGAAATTACTTCACTTTCTTCTTCTTTTTAATTTTTTTAAAATTTGTGATTTATGTTACTAGTAAGATTGCACAGCTTCCACTTTTAGTATGCTACTGAAATACCAATCTAAACTAAAGATTCTACTTCTGCCTTTCAAAAGCCATCTGAAAACATTTGAGGGCCAAGGTGGCCTAGTAGTAAGATCTCGGCTTCAGGATTGAAAGGGTTCCAGGTTCCAAACCCGATTCCACTGAAGATATGCCACGTTTGTGGGTCTGCTGCACTCTAAATCATACGTAGTGGGCCAAACGACCTCCAGCTGGTGTGTCTTGGAGGCTTGGAGAGGGCTGACAGTTCAGCAGTCGTCCTCGTCATCTGACCGCGGTTAAAAATAACAAGGTCCGTCCCAAAATAACCCTTTTGTTGCCTCAAAACAGGACATGTATATAACTAAAACTTGAAAGATAATTCCAACGGTAGCCTTGTAGAATTCAATACAGAAAACTATGTAGGTACACTTGCCAGAAAAAATTCTGCGTATAAACATACAGAAAATATACAAGAATAAAAAAAAGCATATTGTAATGATGATGTTAATTTCATTTTTAGATGTTATATTCCTTAGACAATTCATTAGCTCTTAATAACAATTTCAGAAATAAATCACACATTGTTTTTTTAATTAATTAAACATATAAATAGCAGAAATATCTGCCAGAAAAAGTCTGCTTACAAATATAATAAAAGGATATTAGCAAATTAAAAGTGAATTCACTTACAAACACTTATTTTGTTTCGGTAAGTAAACTTAAAATATTGAATTTTTAGGCTTTTTGGATGATAAATTAAATTAAAAATAAAATGTATTTGCAAGGAGAGATTACTCCTGAAGAAAGGGAGATTGCTATAAAAGTAGCAAATGTAGGCGAAACTTTTCGGAAAATTGGCAAGATTGTTGTTAGAACTCATTCCTCTATGCAAAGAGTGATAAGTAATTACAATTCATCAAAATCTGTTTCCTCAAAGCCACGAAATGGACGTCCATCTAAGCTGAGTAACCATGAAAAGAGATACATCTTCAAGTCCGTACATTTAAATCCAAGGATTTCTGCATCTGAAATTGCAAATGGCATTAGAAAGAGATTCGAAAAAAAACTCTTCATGAAGACACTATACGGAAAACTTAGAAAAAAAACCTGATTATCATGGCCGTGCCGCTCATAGAAAGTTACACATGTCACCTGTCAATAAGCAAAAGCGTTTAAATTTTCCAAATGAGTATGTTAATAAGCCTCCAAAGTTTTGGGGAAAAGTTCTTTCTCTGACGAGATCAATTTTTGTATTTTTGACATCAAAGGTCTGGAGCAGGCGTGGAGGAAACAGGGTACGGTTTTTTAGAATCACAATCTTGTATCCATAGTTAAGCACGGTGGAGGTGATGTAATGGTTTTGGGGTGTATGGTATCCAGTAGCGTAGGTAAATCAACTTTTATAGACTTAATGTTAGATCATATGGGGTATATAAGCATTTCAAAAGAAAATTTGAAACGGAGAACACAACATTTGAACCTTTAAGATGACTTTTGGTTTATGCAGGGTAATGATCCTTAACACACTGCTATAATGTAAAGCGCTGGCTGTTATACAGTATAGAAAATCAGTTACATTCTCCTCAGCAATCGCCGGCCGTAAACCCTATCGATCATTTATGGCACTTTTTGGAACGCAAGATTCTCCAACAGGAGATAGCATCGAAGACATGTTGAAAAGAGTGATTATCACAGAATGGAATAACGTTTCTTCTGAGGAAACATCCAAACTGTTCCAATATATGCCCAAACGATTGACAGATGTCCTTAGGCATAAGGGTTATCTAACAAGCAACTAAAGTTTAATTAATAATCCATAGGAATCATTTTTGCATGCTATTTTTTACCTATACACAAACTTTTTCTGACAGCCATTTATGTTACTTTTATGTTTAATTAATTGAAAAAAAACAATGCGTGTTACATTTCTGAAATTGTTATTAAAAGCTAATGAATTGTCTAAGGAATATTATAAATAAAAATGAAATTAATATCATCAATATAATATGCTTTTTTTTTATTCTTGAATATTTGCTATGAGTCTGTACACAGACTTTTTCTGGCAAGTGTATATATTATGTGCGTATGAGGTTAAATGTGAAGGGTTCACTTAGTATTTTCGTTTTCAGTTTCTTCTTCTATTTAAAAGCTTTTACAAATTTTAAATATAATCCGAACATGAAATTATACGCGAGAGGAAAGTAGAAAAGAGAAAGGCACATCATATTATTGTATTTTAAAAGCATGGGTGGCCTCAGCATAGGAGTTTAGAAATAAAAGAAAAAAATCAATAGTTTGCGATCAATATAAAAAAATCCCTAGTTAGAATTACATGCCCAATTTATCTTTGAACAGAATTTATTTAAATCACTAGATATAAGCAGACGGAATTAATCAAATTACTGCATTTCGATTAAAAATGATTTGTTACGTACATACATTCCAACAACAAGTTTTGAACAACTTTGAAAGTGTCGAAAGCAACCATATTATTTGTAGAAAAGCATAACCCGCTATTTACTTTCAAATCAAAACACGGCACAAAAATCAAACAAACTCAAACAAAATGTGTCATATATGAGCTTCGCTGAAGGCACTACAGAGCAGGAACTTGTAGCACAAATAACCGTTGTCATCACTTTCATGATGACAATACACCACACCCCCAACGCTGAAAGCCATCTTCATTACCTCAAATGAGGTGGAGTAGCAATTTAAGGCAAAAAGGATGTTTGTTAGCCGGCGTCAGAAAGGCTGCTTCGTTTCCCGACGTTTATTGTTAAATTTAGCAGTAATTATATTCACTTGATATATATGCTGTACATGCTTGCTGTTGTCAATGAAGTTTCTGTTTTGCATTCTTTTCGTATTTTTACCTTTTGGGGATATTTTTTAACGGCATATAATTTATACTCACGAGATTTATTTTGATAGTTTTATTACATCTTAAAATATTTTGAAAGAAAACAAGCAACATGTATAATACAGGATTGGTACAAATCAGTTGGGCGGAAAGTTTATTATACGTAGTTTTAACTTAAAGAGGCGTTATGTTTTCACCAAAAGAAGCATAAAAGGTCGAATCCTATCAAAATATAAGAGTGTACAGGATTATAAGATAATGAAACACGCAAACTTTTTCACAAATCTTCGATGCAGCTGCCCTTTGTAACACTGAAAAATGTCCCATCGCTAAATCAGTTTCCCATATGTTTGTGGGCATGTTCATCTCAATCAAACAAAGTACTGTGCCAGTAGTGTCTTTTTTGAGAAGCAATTTTCTGGTAGGAGACAGTCACCGAATTGGGACCACCTAGATATTTTTAATGTACAGATATGGAGAGATAATTTTAATGAAAAACAAGCAGTAGCATTTTTTGTAGCTTATTTATCTTCAAAATAATATATTCTAAAATTCATACCAACACACAATGCATGGACCAAGTATGACATTTCATGTAATGTATTACTTCCTCTTCTCTCTTTGTTTCCTCACAAATGATACAAAACAACGTAACCTTAGTTTTTGTTCCTTTTGAAACAACACTGGATGGCTTTAGGGTTTATTTATTGTTTTTATGCTTTGACATGTTCGACTTCCAATTTATGAAGACTACTATTAGTGATAACTGCTTTCTGAACTTTTCCTGTAGTTTAAAATAATAATATCATTCATTTAAACAATCCAATTTAGGCAACAGTTTGTGGTTCAATCAAGACAACTTTTGGACAACAAAAATATTACCCTATCCTTATTTATAAACTATTTTAATAAAGTTTTATAGCAAATAGTAGCCAAACAAATTTTCTATCTGAAGATAAAGCAAATTTCCCTGCTTACTTTAAAATGCCTTAAAGGCTTTTTGTCTGTTGTTAAAATAATTAATTGATGGTACCTAAATCTAAGCACTTCTCTGACTGTAACAACGTAGCGCTTTCTTTTAAAAAGGATTTCATACACCCCATTTACATCGTTACAACATGATTTGCCTATTTAACATTAAATATAATTGAAGTTATGATACAGGTTCAATCCACGCTGAGGTCCAAATTCGGTGACTCTCCCCTATTAACTACTGAAGTTTCATTATAGGTGCACAGTGTAAAGGAGTTTCATGAAACCACAGACAGAATTCGCTTTTTTCAGCACAGTTTTGCGTCTCCATCGTTAGGAGAGTACAGAAAGAATGATGAACAGCTGCGAAGTACATCTCAATCGGTTGAAAACTAGAAACATCTAGGGTTTAGCATACAATGCTGTGTATCTGCCTCTGAAATGACACCTTTCAATTATAATTTCGAAAATCATTAAGTTAAGAAATTGTCCAACTAATTTGTGCCTACTTTGTATAATATGTATGTGATATATGCCGAGGTTTATACTGTCTTTCCAAATTTGGTCATAATTCAAAACGCCTTTGAGTTATGCTTTTAATAATCTGTGCAGAGTTCGTTTCATAATTAAAATATTTCACTTCGCCACGAAGCTTATTAAAGAAATAAATAAATTCTAATTACACTGCCACATCTGGAAGCATTTTTCTTTTTTTTTTTTCCTTATAATCAATTTGCTATTCCTAGGTGGTTTCTTTCTCACAGATTCGACTCTGTCTCTCTAAAAATATCAGTATTAATATACATTTTTTCCTAAAGAAGCATTAAAGGTCAGTCAGAAATTCAACTTCAGGTACATATTGATCAATGAAGAACGAGTATTTCAAGATCATTCGGCAATGCATTTTAAAAGCTCTTAATCTGTTATCAATGAATAACATTTTTTTCTTCTTTATATTCATAACTTAGTAAATAGAGTCCTATCTTTATAATAGTATAGAATCCATTTTATTATACTAATATTTATAATACCATTTCAAATCGGTAAATGTCTGAAATTTTGCTATAAAACGTCGAGGAGAAATTTATTTTTTTAAAACATTCACATGTTAATATAAATCAAAACAGTATAATACTAGAAATTTGACCAATTTACAATAACACTTGTAAGACAAGACAAATTTTTATTTAGATTATAATTTCCCGAGTTTTAAATTTTTTACAGTAAAACCATATTATATTCCTAAAAGAGATTACAAACTGTGAATTTTTCGTTTCAACCTTGAAACTAAAATTTACTAATCGGTCAAGCAAGTAAATCATTTAAAAATTAGAAACAATTTTAGTGATGACCAAAATCCTCGAAGCGGTTCTATTGCAATAAAAATATCTGGCGACATTTCCAATCAATTTTATTTTTTATCATATGTACAGAGCTTCAAAATACACTTGATGTTAAAAAATTTTAAATTGCTTTGAGAAATGTAATCTTAAAAATGTTAGTCCTTTTGAAAATAAGACAGAAGAACCGTCTTACAGAAATTATCTGCCATGGTTGCTTGAAAGGTTAATGTTCTTGTCTGAATCTATCATCGCCATAGAAATTAGTGTCAGGTGAGCAGAGTGGCACTTCAGTTAATATTCTAGGCTACAACAGAATTATCATTTCCATGTTATGTAGATCTGAGTTTGTTTAAGCCTTGATCATGGATGTCAACTTGAAAGGCCTAGAGTGTGAAAACGCCAGTCGTTACAGGAAGGAAATCATAGTTTAGAATAGTAGATTACTATCATCATCATAGTTACATAGTAAGATTACTATCATCTTCTACTTTTAAAAAATTATTTCATCTTGGAAAAGCAAAGCAAATCAAAGATGCACATGAACCTAAATAATATAGATGCAAGGAGAATATATAAAACTGGAAACGTCTTCATATATTTTTCGGACAGTAAATAGAGTTTGAATTGACAAAGGGCCAAATAAATCGCGGCTTACTTCGTTATAAATAAAACTGACTCAGAGTATTCAGTTTTTATCGATGGCAGCTCAACATACAGAACACCGCCCCATTCCCTTGTTCCCGTAATCACTTTGATTTCTGTCCAGTTGTATGGATATGGGACAGCTCAGCATGTAGAGTTCTGAGATTACCTATCAATCATTGTGAATCTAATGTAAGTCTGAACTATGCTTGAACCATGGGTGATCTTTCAATAGTAATGGGAACGCCAGAACCAACTTTCCAACTTTCAGACAACATTGAACAGAACTTTGCATAATTTAACAGTAGATTAACAAAATGACATGTTTTCGGGTTGATTTTATGTATTAAATGTGTAAATGTTTTTAAAGTTAAAGAGCCTAAAGTCAAGTTCAAGTCATTTCAAGTTCAAGTCTAAACTTTGAAATGAAAATCTTTCTTCATGGCACTGAACATTTAATTGACCACTAGCATTAAGAATATGGATGGTTATTTAAATGCATTTTGAGGATAACAGTAAATCTCCTAAATCATGTTGATAATGCATGGTTTTATAATAAATTCTGGAGGTGCTCAGTGATACGACCAGATGTAACACACAGGGTTTCATACATTTAACGATCTTTGACGTAAATCTCCGAACTCTAACTAGTGAATTGTCTTAAAAAATTATCCGTTATGCACTATGGGTTAGAATTAAGAGTAAGAGATTCTAGTACAATGGAGTAAAGATTTTTTCCCATTAAGTTACTCTATGTAGATACTTTTCGTGTTACATAGAGTAACGTTTTTATAACTACGTATTGTTTTACCACGTCTCATATCTCGTGAAATTTTTAAGCAATTAATTATTAAATTAAGCGGCCTTGCTGAATTTGGTGTCTTCAAATTTAGGGAAGTACAGAGAATGAATCTAATATTGATGTGAGATATGGGTGCGCGGATGAACTCAGAAGAAATTAAAGAAATACATATGGGTATATACTTTTTCCATCCATCGATAGAGGTTTATGTGAGTAAAAAACATTAGGAGATATTTAGGAAATTTGAAATTGAGGAGGATATATAGAAATCTTCTGTATATTCTTCATCTACAAGTTGATTCAAACTTCAGGAGCAACTTCAAGCATCAATATTCGCAAACGAATGGAGGTAATCAGAAAACTGAGTCACCCGGCCCTGCCGTAGAATCCGGGAAATCTGAATAGCTCGAGTACTGAAGCCAAAGTCCTAGTAGCCATCATTGCCCACGGCCAGACCCCTCCCGAAGGAGGTAGGGGAGAGTGGGGTAAAATCGGGTAGCGAGGTAAAACGGGGTTCCTGGTATACTGGCGCTATTAATTCTCCTTCCTAGTGCACAGACTCTGAATTACACTCCATTAGTCAAGAAAAAAGAACGGCCATAGTGGTCGTGTTGTTGCTGCTGAATTCATTGCGTCTGTGAAATTTTTTTGTTTTAAGACGTCAACTTCCTATTGTTGGTTTGTTCTTAAATTATCCTTACTTAATAATCATTACAGTTATAAAAACTATATTTAGTTCAGCTCATTATATGTTTACTAAGGATTTATACCCTATCAAACAATAAGGATTTATTCCAATAATTGCTTGGTTCTATTTTATTTTTTATAACCTCTGCACTAGGGCTAAAACCGGGTACTCCAGGCCAGACAGTATTGATGATTCTTCCGATGAAGACGATAAAAACACATCAGACTTTGATTGTTTGTATTTTAATGATGTATTTTCTAATTTAAATAAATGCAAAGAGTGGATCCAATATCGAAACTGTCTTAGCTTAGTACACTGTAAAAAAAATCCCGTAAAATTTACGGTTTTAAACTGGCAGCTGGGTTGGTTGTGCAAAACCGTAAAAGTTACGAAGTAAATCCGTAGGCAAAACGGTTTTTTACCGTATGAAATCAAGTTTTCTCCGTAAAAATTAAATCATCGAAGTAAGTGACGTCATCGACTGAGTTGAGTTGTTTTTCTCCTTCTGTTCGAGTTAAGTTGAAATGTGCTGATGTATATTGTCAATTAATCAAGGCTTAATTATTAATTTAATATAATTTTTAATTGAACTTACTTGGACGATTTCGATGCAAGATGGTGACAAAGCTTCTAGCTCCTCCGAGCCGGGGATGGAAACCGCGTTCATAGAAATAAAAAGCAGTCGCTCTAACCACTAGACCACCGGAGACTTCATAAATCGAAATAAAAATAATCTATTTGAGTTTTAAAGTCACTATAGCTCTAGTGGCGCCACCTAGTGGTGTAAAAATCAACTATTGCCAGAACACGCGTTTTAAGGTTAGCTTTCATGAGTGACAACAGGTTACTGCAACATGTGTAAACAACAGCGGAGATGGAACCCTATTAAAAACATGAAATGAATGCAATAAAATTACATTTAAGAAAAGAGAAAGTTTTCGTACGGAAAGCAATACCGTATGACGAAAAATAGAATTTGGACTGACGGTATTAAACCGTTTATGGCTGGAGCGGAAAACGGTGAAAAACCGTTTTGTTAACAAAACAGCTTTAAACCGTCAAATATACGGAAAAAGTCCGGGAAAAAAACGGATATTTTTTACAGTGTATGCGAATTGTTGATTTTAAAAGTACCACTGCCTTCTGAATCAACTAGTATTCCGTAGGTATGCAGTTAGAGTTCCCGTCTTTAGCCGGAGCCATCCGGAACTTCCGATGAGGCCGCACGAATAGACCCCTTCCAGAACGATAGCATAAGCCAATACTCGGAGGGAGAGGAGTTCGCTCAACCGACCCGTCACCAAACTCCCCAGAGGAAAGCGTAATTACACAATGAAAAATATTTACAGACTATTTTTAGCAAAAATGAAAACACCCCACACATCATTCAGTCAGTCCAATTCGCCGAGCAAGAATCGAATCAAGATTTAACTATATTGATTGCGTAAGTCTTAAATCCTGGTAAATTCACAAGTTCATGAATTTCTTTTACTAACCAACTTTTTGGTAGTTCGTTTCGTTGTTGAGCCCAAACTGGACATTCCATTAAGATACGTTTAATAGTTTCGTCTTCTCCACATTGACATTTATAGTCTTTACCAAACATTCGATTTTGGAAAGCACTAAATATTCCATATTTCGTAGTATACAGGGTGTTTCAAAAAATGTGGCCAAACTTTAAGGGTAGGTCAGGCATATGGTAAGTATCCAAAATCACATAGAAACATGGGTGCGCAAACGCCATCTGGAAGCAGCCGACGGCATTTAAAAAAATACAGCGCTGGCCAAAATTGCTGACACTTTTTGAAATTTGTATATTTTTTCCGAATATCTTCTCGAACTTTGACCATTAACAGAACAGGTTTTAACTCACAATTTAAATTGAAGATTCGGCCACTAGGGCATTTAGAGGACTGACCAAAAATTGATGAAATCGAAAAGGGATTTTGGCTCACCCTGCTTCACAAAAAAGCTGATAATACTTTGAAACTTTCATCAATTCTTTTGTGTGATGTTCGCAATATTCTCATGCATTTTCGTAAAAATAGCACGAATATTTGGGAAGATATAAAAGTTTTCTGAAAAAATCCGAAATTTTTCTGCATATTTTTTTCTTATAACATGCAGAGTTTTTAACCAAATTATGCGAAACTTACAGAATACATGACAATTTATTAGAGAAGCATTGTATTAAAATGTGAAGTAAATACGTTGAACAGTAAAGGAAATATAAGTATTTGTAGTAAATATTTTGTAACTGCTTTAACGTGGCGTAAATTTTCCTTTATAACTTCAAAGACAGATATATAAAGCAACTTATATAAAAATTTCAGTTAAATACCGTTAAGATTTAGAGAGATATCGGCATTTTGGTCCGCGTTCTATTATTTTAAATGCCATCTGCTGCCTCCAGATGGCGTTTGCTCACCCATGTTCCTATGTGATTTTAGATGTTTATATCATGCCTGACCTACCCTTAAAGTTCGTCCACGTTTTTTTAAACACCCTTGTATGTAGAGAAGGTTATAATTCATTTTGGAATACCCTTCCGTTAGTCGCAATATGTAATAGATACGTATACTAGATTAGGTTAATCTCTTTTCTGTTGAACTTTTTTTACAGAATAATCATTTATATTCTCATTAAGACTAATTATTATAGTTATAAAAGGAAAATTACAGAAAATGAATGATAATATCATATAATGGAGTTTTTAACCGTGAGATAAATTACGATTAATTAAGGATAAAAGTGATTGCGACTAATGGAGGATCAAATGAAGCTATATTAAATACTAGCTGTTACCCGCGGCTTCGTGCGCGAAGATTTTGAATTATTATTTTTTAAATTCACGAATGTAAATGTTTTGTTGCATTTTGAGAAGGGAAAGTAAAAGTTCTGACGGTTGATAATACTTAATTGGACGGCTGACAGGAGTGTACTGTACATGTATGCTGATATAGTCATGTAAATTGTTTATCTATGCAAATACACTTTTGTATTCCACGTTATTTGCACGTATGTAGAGGTTGTGTGGGCCTGACACACGCGAACACGCCACATATAGCTGCCAATGCAAAAAATATATTTTTCCCAAATGTACGCCTACCACTCTCAGTGTCTGGCCCTGAGCCTGGAAAATTCTATTTTTAAAGGGATTTGTTACCTATTAAACTGAGATGATAAATCCATCGGTATTATCGGAAAGCGTGGAATTAAAACACTCTCTCTTCTCCCTATATCAGTCATAAAACACTCTCTCTTCTCCCTATACCAGTCATAACAGTAGCTTTCCTGACGTTTGGACCTAGGTGTGTAATTTGTAACCGTGTGGCATTGTTGAGTCTCGGTATATCGAGGTTACGTATTAGTAGTACTGGCACACCGGCATTCAATCTCGGCTTGTCTGAAGGTGCCCTGACAATTCTAAGGTGTTGAAGAGCTCTACAGTATATGATGTTCCTTGTTAATGCCCATTACCGTATCTACAGACGGATATTCTGTAATACCTCACTGTGAAAGTTAAACAAAACATCGAGAGAATAATTCACTAACGTCATTGGATCATTGTGTAACCGTATTAAAAGCTGCAAGCTGCTACGACAACAGGAAACTGGAAGTGTAAAGTCTCCTTTGTTGATAATGGTCAAAGAAAGCAATATTTTCTTATATTAACTTTAACACTGGCAACAGCTGCCCGCGCACGACACAGTAATTTGGCTTGAATTTATTTCTATAAGAATAAAAAGTCTTGTTAGAAATTACGTTACAAAAATATTTTTAAACCTTAATAACAATCAGAGAAAACATTTCATCGCAATGGAATTAATAGCATTTAAAAGATCATTTTCTGGTCTTTAAAATGGCATAAAAATATTTGTTGTCTAATAAATATTTCAGAAGTTATTGGCAAAAAACATCTAAGCAATAGGCTTAAAAGCAGCTAATTTTCGTTATTTAATTAAATATCTTAAGAACTAATTGACTCTGAAAGTTGAAAATAGCACCTTTGACCTAGAAATATGCTATAGAATGTCGTGTGTAAATTTCATGTCGCTACCGTTCACCGTTTAGGAAGAGTTCTTGTGACCGACCGACAGACAGACAGACAGATACTTGTAAATTCTGCCTTATTTTATGGATACTTATAAACATAAGCAAAATTTTAAAAAATAAAGGTAAATTAGTTCAAAGTCTAACCATTTCCTAGCAACCGAGTAGCTATAAATTTGCGTTATTTCAAAATCGTCTGCACGTAAAATTTAAAAAATTAATACATATTGAAGGAAAAATGTCACAGAAATAAAAATGGTATCATTGAAAAGGTAAAATGTTTAACTTTAAGATGGTATAAAAATAATTTTTATCGGACAATTTGTTCCGAAGTTACAGCGGAAAAAAGGATTACGTGATAGTTGATTTTAAAAATAATTTATTCCACATGTTTTCGCATACCTAAAGGATCACGTGACAGTTGATTGAAAAATAAAATAATCTTCATCGCGAATCGCGGAGTCAATGGTCTTTCTTTGTTAATTATTTTTAATCTGTAGTCAAAAATAATTAATTTAACGTGATTTCACCTCGCCTATGTCCGTTCCTGGGTTTCAAGCTACAACTCTGCCAATTTTCATCCAAATCGGTTTTGTAGTTTGGTCGTGAAAGCTTAACAAACAGACAGACACACTTTCGCATTTATTATATTACTAGCTGTTACCCGCGACTTCGTGCGCGAAGAATTTGAATTAATCTTTTTTTTTAATTCACGAATGTAAATGTTTTGTTGCATTTTGAAAGGGGAAAGGAAAAGTTCTGACGGAGATAATACTTAATTGGACGGCTGACAGGAGTGTACTGTACATGTATGCTGATACTTATGTAAATTGTTTATCTATTCTAATATACTTTTGTATATAACATTATTTACACGGATGTAGAGGTTGTGTGGGCTGAACACACGTGAACACGCCATGTATAGTTGCCCATGCGAAAAATATGGTTTTTCCATATGTACATCTGCCACTTTCAGTATCTGGCCCTGAGCCTGGCAAATGACATATTGAAAGGGATTTGTTACCTTCTGAACTGATGATAAATCCTTCGGCATAATCGGAAGGCGTGGAATTAAAATACTCTCTCTTCTCCCTATATCAGTCATAACAATAGCTTTCATAACGTTGGACCTTGGTGTGTAATTTGCGACAGTGTGCCATTGCGCAGTCTCGGTATATCGAGGTTGCGTATTAGTAGTACTGGCACAGCGGCATTCAATCTCGGCTTGTCGGAAGGTGCCCTGACAATTCTAAGATGTTGAAGAGCTCTACAGTATATGATGTTCCTTGTTAATGCCCATTACCGTATCTACAGATAGATGTTTTGTAATACCTCATTGTGAAATTTAAACAAAACATCAAGAGAATAATTCACTAACGTCATTGGATCACTGTGTAACCGCATTAAAAGCTGCAAATGCAAGGACAACAGGAAACCGGAAGTGTAAAGTCTCCTTTGTTGTTAATGGTCAAAGAAAGCAATATTTTCTTATATTAACTTTAACACTGGCAGAAGCCCGCGCGCGAAAGAGTAATTTCGTTTGAATTTATTTCTATAAGAATAAAAAGACTTGTTAGAAATTACGTTACAAAAATATTTTTAAACCTTAATAACAATCAGAGAAAACATTTCATCGCAATGTAATTAATAGCATTAAAAAGATCATTTTCTGGTCTTTAAAATGGCATAAAAATAATTGTTGTCTAATAAAGATTTCAGAAGTTATTGGCAAAAAACGTCTAAGCAATGAGTAAAGCGGCTAATGTTCGTTATTTAATTAAATATCTTAAGAATAATTAATCTCTGAAATTTGAAAATAGCACCTTGTGTGTAATATTTCTTATCGCTACCGATCACCGTTTAGGAGGTTCTTTGTGTTTGACCGATCGATAAGCAGACGAACAGACCACATGCT
>BGPR01000029.1:2067127-2081882 GCA_013235015.1 Araneus ventricosus | reverse complement strand
GCGACTGAAGTGGCTATTTTATATATATGGGATTTATAATGAAGCCTCTACACGTGAGCGCACTTTTTTTTTTACCAGGTACAATTTTTTGTCATGCAACGAAATATGCATTTTCAAACCGTGATTTTTATTTTGACATTAATCTGAGGAATAAGGTTATGGGTAAAATTCTTTGACTCTTTCTTAATCCACATCATTCACAAACTGGTGAGCCAATGTGTATTTTAGTAAAGAATCGTCGCTGGGATCGGACTGACTACTGGAAATTTTCCGGAAAGCGAAACACAAATGTGGTCCAGTTAGCTCTGAAATTCCTCCAGAAAGTATGATCTAAAGAAATCTAAATAGGAGTCTAAGCTCCATTTATTGGAGCTTAGACTCCTATTTAGGTGATCCAAGTCGCTTTGGTCAACAGAAGATGACATACTTCCCTTTATCACAAGTCCTTGACCCATGGGCTTAGTTAGAGTGGGATTGGAACCACTTGAAAGTTGAAATGTTTTTTTTAATTTCGGATATCTTACTGAAAATTATTTCGCCCTCATTACTAAATTTTATTGACAGAATATTTCTTCAAAATTAAAGAATACTACATAAAAAATAAATATAAAATTGAAGAAGTGGAATCAAGCAAGTGTTCTTAACCTGGGAAATTTTTTCATGCGTTTTCTATTTAAATTGATATTACAACTGTTTTATGAAATAATATATATGTATATGAGGCTTTAGTACCACAATTATTCAGTTAGAAATCGTATTCGGGCATTATAATTTTGTCATTTTATTTCAACATTATATTCCAATACAAACAAGTTAAAATATCCCATTTTTGTCGATTTTCACTTCAAAAAATATCTCTCGGTTTTCATTTATAACAAATAAACAATAATGTATTAGTTTTTCGTAGTTCAAGCTATGGCTCAAAATCCAAGACGATAATATTAATTCCAAATCTTTTTAATTTTTGTATACTCTCTAATTTACGAATTAAAACAAAAAGTAAATTTTATGGTTTAATTTTCTGTTAAAAACACTGAATAAAGCCTATTCAAATTTTTATTACATAAAGAATAGAGCAAAACAAAAAGATCCAGTAGAAATTATAAAATTTAGAAACGCACTTCTTAAATATTGAAATAAAGCAAAAAAGCGGAAAAAAATGACTTGCAAAAACTGTGCATTGTCCATTTTATGTACATTATTTAACATAAATAAAATGCGCAGTACTTATTTCGCACACGGGAAAACCGAAGATACGCAATGAGAAATTTTTCCATTACTAGGAGCTATTACTAGCTAGGATTATAATTAAAAATTGTTAATTTTTTATGGAATCCAACAACAATGTTTACATCTTCATACGTCATTCATACTCTGCCTTTGTTTAATTGTTGAATGATTTTCCCTTACCATAAGAGAACATGGTACAATTTTGCCGTTACAATTAATGCTTTAGTTAGAAATTACTTACTAGTAATTCCAAACCACAACAGATATTTTTCGACATACTTTTATGGTTTCAAAAATAAATGAAGACATGTCCATGCTATTAGCATTGTTAACACAATCCAAGAACATTAATCTATCCGAAACCCTATTGATCATTATCTAACAAACTTAACAAGCTAAATTCGATTACTTTTCTTCGCTTATTAAATATCCACTCCATCAATCATTCACTTTCAGAATAAAAATAGCGACCAGATAATTACTCCCTTAAAATAAATTCTTCGGTTAATAGAGGTTTAATCAACATGATTCTTCTGACATCCTTAAAACGTAATTCTTTTTAACATTTCGGGTAAAGATTGGTTGGTATAAATGAAAAGATAAAGAATAAAAAGAAGTAACTTTCGAAACTTTCAATTGGCTTTAACTTGAGTTTGTCAAAGCAGGGGAAAATTCGGAAAGATGTTGCAGAAAAATGTGAAAATAATTGAGGTAAAATTATATTTTAACAATGAAATTATTTATTTTTAATTATTTATTAACGATGCAAAGACTTTCCTATCCTGCATTTTACAGCACATCTCAACATTTCTCGGCGCGTTATTAGATGTTTTCTCTCGCCTATTGGTAAGGTCTCGGCTTCGCGGCCGGAGTGTTCCAAGTTCGAAATCCGATGTCACTGAAGATCTGCCGTGCACGTGGGCCTGTTGCACTCTAAATCAAACATAAAGGGTCAAACGTCCTCCCACTTGTGTGGTGCGGAAGTTAGGAAAGAAGGTGTCAGCTCAAGTGCCGTCCTTGTCATCTGACCGCGGTTCAAAATGGCGAAGTCCGTCCCAAAATAACCCTCACATTGCTTCAAAATGGAACGTTTATATAAGTGAACTAAACTAAAATCTTTTCTTCTTTTTATTTTTATATACTGATAAACTTGATAGAATTTAAAAGTTTGCTGTGGTGTGGAAGTTTGGAGAGCAAAACATCTGCTCAGGTGTCCTTCTCATCATAGTTAAAAAATTACTAGAAAATAATATGTTCTTCTATCTTCGGTTTAGTTTTAATGCAGTATCTGAAATTTATGTGCTGATGCTGCCTCGAATCATTTTAAAAATTATCTTCGGTTAAATTTTAATGCAGTATCTGAAATGTATGTGCTGATGCTGCCTCGAATGATTTTAGAAACGTTGATTGGGCCGCGGTGGCCTGGTGGTAAGATCTCGGCTATGGGACTGAAGGATTCCAAGTTCGAAACCCCATTCCACTAGAGGCCCGCTGGGGATGGGAAGTCTGCCGAAGCATTATCCTCGTCATCCAACTACGGCTCAAGATTACGGCGTCCTTCCCCAGACAGACCTCGTGTTGCTTCAAAACGGTACTTTAACGTAACTAAACTAGGAGCGTTTTCTATACACTTTTATTTAAATTGACTTATTTCATGCTTGCAAGGATGGAATTCTGTAATCGCTTTTTCAATCACTTCCTGATACGCTTGAGATCTCAAATTCCGCACACTTGTGTATTCTCGGTGATAATACACTTTTTTAATATTTTCAATATTCAATTATC
The DNA here is from genome assembly GCA_013235015.1 of Araneus ventricosus. NCBI lineage: Eukaryota > Metazoa > Arthropoda > Arachnida > Araneae > Araneidae > Araneus > Araneus ventricosus. The sequence goes on along the minus strand of BGPR01000029.1, from coordinate 2,078,867 downwards.
AGTTAATCACCTAATTAAATTTTGATTCCATAAGTGGCGCCACTTGTTAGTAAGTTCGAGATAAAATAGATTGCAAAATTTCATAATATTAGTATTAATGAATTATAAATTAAAGATTAAAAAGTAGATTAAAATTTAAAAAATCTACTCTTTAGTTCACTTATAAAATTTTTTAAAAAAGTGTTTTTATAAAATTTCCCTTATTACGCAATTAACCTTCTACGAAGTTCCTATACGCATAATAGGCCGCGGTGGCCTAGTTCTCGGCTTTGGGGCCGCAGAGTTCCAGATTCGAAACTCGATTCCACTGCAGATCCGTCATGTATCGGACCTGTTGCACGCTAAATCATACTAAGGGGTCAAACGGCTTCCCGTTGATGTGATGCGGAAGCTTGAAGAGTGGGCCAGCTCAGGTGTCGCCCTCGTCATCTGACCGAGACTAAAATTTGCGAGGTCCGTCCCAAAATGGCCCTCATGTTGCTTCAAAATGGAACACTAATATAGCTAAACCTATACGCATAACACGAGAAAGCAAATTGAATGCAAACTCAGAGACAGATATTTTATACAATTAAGGCAATTTTAAAGAACCTACTACCTTAAACTTGTAGTCGCTTTACTGGTTTCGCAGTGAAACCACACATTGAGCATTTTTATTACTGCGCAAGGGGAAGAAATTCCTAAGTAAATTTTCTTCCTTGACTTAAGAGCCAGATATATAGGCCAACTTATATAAAAAATTCCAGTTCAATACCGTTAGTATTCGCAGAGATATCGGCACTGAAAGAGCTAATTACTTTTGATCTCTAAGAGAAACAAAGTGGTGAGGGTTCTTGCACAAATTGATATCTTTTAAAGATGAATCTTCGAAAGTAATGTTGAATTTTATGAAGGTTGAATATCCTGAATACTCACGTACACTTATAAATTAAATACATAATTTAAATTGCATTTCGATGATAACTTATTCGGAGGAAAAATAGCCCGTTACCGTTCATTGGTTTCACTGTCAACCCACAAATTTCTTGAAAATAAAAAAAAACGGTAAATTTTTTTCTTTTCATATTTAGATCAGCTGCATGTCTAGTACTCATTTTTGAAATAAATTTAGTAATTTTTAAAACGAAACATGTAGTAAACTTGAAAGGGTTGAGATCAAGCGATGGAGCGTGCTATGAACAATGCTCTTTTTTAACTTTGTTCTACTTCTCAAATTATTCGTGTTAACTGTCTGTGTGTAACGTAACCCTTAAATAAATAACTGCTAAACTAATTTTAACTATTTGCTTAACCCTTAAACGACCCCACAAACTTCATTTACAGCATATCCTCGTAATTGCCAAAATTCACGTAGGTATAAATCCCATGGTGTAGAAACTTTGAACTTTTTAAAAAGGTTGTGCTGGTCTGTGCGGCTTCGGGTTTGGAAGGTCATGGTTTAGAGACTTGATTTTATGGAAGATCCACCTGTGTGTATATGCGCCTAATGCACGTTAAATCTGCTGCCGAGAATGTTGAATATGAATTAAAAATATTAAATTTAAATAGAGCATCTTAAATCTAAATTGAAAACTGTTCACACATTAGAGTAACGTTGTAGTTTGGAGAGTAGGATGCACGCTCGTGTATCATCCTCGCCATCTCAGCACCGATTAAAATTAACAGGTCCGTCAGAAAATAGCCCTCGTGTTGTTTCTAAACTGAACAACCTAGAACTTTTGCAAACCAATATTCTAATTCGAAAAAAAATTGATAGCCATATAGTTCTTAAGCAAAATAATTATAAAATTTAAAGCATGGTAGTTATTTATATTCTCTAATTTATAATCATAAACCATTGAACTACATAGGGTAGAGTTTCCGAATTTGCACCAGTATCATAACTTCAATTCTATTAAACATTTGGGCTGACTATCTTTCAACAATGTAATTGTGGTATATGAAATCGTGTTTAAATGAAAGTGTTACGCGATGACAGTTAGAGAACAAGTGTTTAGATTTAGATATCATCAATTAAATATTTTAACAAAAGCCTTTACGCTGTTTTAAAATAAGTTTCAAAATATTTTATTAGATTCTCAGATAGGAAACTTATTTGGCTACAATTTACTACAATAAACTTATTAAAAAATGTTTAAAGATGAGGTTAGTTTTTTTTAAAGATACTTAGATTGAACCACAAACAGTTGCTTAAATTGGACGGCTTCATTGAATATTACTATTATCTTGAACTAGAGGAATAGACTAGAAAGTAGTTATAAACACTAGTAGTCCTCATAAATTGGAAGTGGAGCAAGCCAAAGGAGAAAAAATAATAAAAAAGACTTTAAAGACATGAAATGTTGGTTCTAAAAGAACAAAAACTAAGGTTACGTAGTTTTTTATAATATGTGAGGAAACATAGGAAGAAGAACTAATAAACTGCATAAAATGCCATACTTGAGTTCAAACATTGTGTACTGGTAAGAATTTGAGAATCAAATAATATATTTGGTTTAATTGTGCTTATAGAAATAATGGTCCAATTTGGGAAACCATTGGTCCAGTTTGGGCAACCAGTTTCCTTAAACGGACTTATGATACGATTTTAAGCTATTTTTTCCAATTTTAAAGTGTATATCGTAAAAAGTTAATTACATTGTTTTGAATATAAATATACTTTAAAAAATTCTACTGCTTGTTTTCCACTAAAACTATTTCTCTATCTCTGTGTATTAAAAAATGTCCAGATGGCCCAAATTCGGCAAACTTCTATATATTTGTATATAAAGAAGTTCGTTGAATATTCTCCAAACTGAATTCTCTTATGCTATCTTTTAAAGAATTTCATAAAGCCAGTGTCAGCATAAAATCAATTTAAAACGCCAAAGAAATGTTTATAGATTTTTTAGATAATCATTTGCAGCAATTCATTACAAAGCCCGTCTTGATTTACTTAAGTATAGGATTCAGACATCTAATGACTTTTATTTACAAGTGCATCAGAACGAAATATACAACAGTTGAAGCTTCTCACGGATCCGAATCGATATGCATTTTGTAAGTGAAAACAATATCAAGTTATAATAATAGTTCTGAAATCGAGTAAGAGAAACAGCACAAAAATTTACCGACCAACGCAACAGGACTCCAACCGAAATTCAGTCTCTTTTGTGCACCCTATTATGTCTGGGATCGAAATGTCTGCGCCGAACATTTGCAAACTTAATTATTATTTTCTTTGAAATTAGCTTAATTTGTTTATAGCGTGACAGGAAAGAAATAGTGGTAGACAACCCACTCCTGTGAGAATCAATGCAACTGCTCTGTTTATTTGTTGTAACATTTGTAACATCAATAAATCAATATCGAACCCTTCGTTTCAGAACGACAGTCTACCAAAGATATATCGAGAGCAAGATATTTATCTGATGTTTTTCAATAGTTTATTTCGGTGCGTCCTCAAGAAATAATTGTTTTGTTTACAATGTTTTCCAAACTTTTGAGGGAGAAGATAGAAAAATAATAACAAAAAAGAACTCAATAAAAGTGTTTGACACAAGTAAGGTGTGTACGAATTCCCACTTATATAAAGGCAATTTTCCAGTTACAGTATTTTATGTAAAAAAATAAAACTGTTTCGGCTTTCCTAAAAATATCAGGCGATAATTCAAATAAATTTATAACAGTTGAGGGCTTTTTAATCATCAAAGGGAATGACTCAAGCTATGAGGACTCACACTCAAGGGAAATTAAAAATTCATTTTCTGAAAAAACATAATCTTTAGCAATTATGATAAATCACAGGGAGAAGTTTATTTATACAGAATAAAAATCTCGGTCAGTTAAATAAAATCATATAAACGTTAACAAGATATAATCGCCAAGGAAACCGAAGACAAGGAAAACAAGGAAAAGTCCGAACTCCCACTCAGCTTTTAAAGATGTAACAATAACAAAACAAACTCAGCAAAGTATTTGACACAGTAACGTGCGCACAAATTTCCACTTATATAAACCAATTTTCCAGTTGCAGTATTTCAAAGAAATTAGTTAAAATCGTTTTGTCTTTTATGAGAATATAAATCATTCAACTGCAAAAAATCAATTTAAATCATAATTCAGATTATTTATGTTACAAGCGTTTTCAACTCATTTTAAGTTTTACTTTTCCGACCAAGAAAACAAAATGACTTCAAACTATGAATAGTTATGTCAAGGGAAAGTAAAACTTCCTTTTCTAAAACCTCGCCATCATCTTTTGCAATTTTGATAAATCACAGAGAAAGATTAATCACACTGAATAAAAATTTCTCTGAATTTAATAAGAATAATAAAACTAGTAGGAGATTAAAAAGATATATTACATATATTAAATAAAATTAATGTATACATATACATTCGGACCTCTATTTAACGAACCTCTATTTTGAGAATTTCTCCATTTTACGAACTTTTTCTTTTAACCAAGAACATTTTGCGAATTTCTTCGTAAAATAACCTCCAAATAGCGAAGTGCATTCTCTATTTAACGAACTTTTCTTGTGATCCAATATTTTTTTTCTCCCTATTTCTCAAAATATTTCTAAACATTTCATACTTATTCTTTTTTTTATGGTGATCAATGACTTGAAGCTGGAAAATGTCAAAGCGAAAGTGCTTGAGCATCAAAGAAAAAAAATTAATTCTTCATGAGGTGGATAAAGGCGTGAAAAAAAGGATATTGCTTTAAAATTTGGTATTCCTCCAAACAGCTTATGAACCACAATAAAAAAAATCGTGATACGATACAAAATTATGATTCATCGAGTTCTTGTTCAAAACGTTTAAAAGCATGTGTCTATGAAGATGTGGATGAGGTAGTTTTGAAATGGACAGTGTGAAAAATAAAAACAATGCAGCAATGAATTGCGATGAAGACGAAGATGATGAAGATGGAAATGACCATGATGCAGAAATCAACAAACCATCATATGATGAAATACTAAAATTAGTTAATTTTAATATAAAATTATTTTTTAATTGAAAATACAATGTATTCCGGAACAATGTTTTGTTTTATTCTTGTTTTCCTTGCAGATTTCATTTTGATGGGTAAAATATATAAAACAAATAGATATTAATTTACAAAATAAAGGTGTGATTAATTACTTTTTTAATAATATTTAGTGTTTATGAATTTAAAATCTGTTTTGTGTAGTTTAAAGTATTTCAAAAGGTGAATCTCTATTTAACGAATTTTCCATATAACGAACTTTTTTTCGGGATTTAGCGACTTCGTTAAATAGAGGTCCGACTGTATTTGCACAATCGGCTGTAATACTAAATCTAAAATTTTAAATACTGAAATGGAACAAACAATACCTTAGAGGCAAATTTGCGGATTCTAAACTAAATTCCACCAAATACACATACCTTAAGTGGGTCTAATACGTTAAATCCATTGGGATCAAACGTCCTCCCTCTGGCGTTGTATGGAAGTTGGAAGGGGTTTGCCTGTTCAGGTGTAGCTTTCCTCTTCTAATCACCTATCAAAAATTACGAGGTCTAATCCAAAATATTCTCGTATTACTTCAAAACGGGACTTTAATGTGAATAATTAAACTTTTTCCCATAAATAAATACGAAGCATTTCAAATACGGATGTTCGCTTAGTTGCACCATACGTTACAATTTAGTAATATTTGCCTCGTTTAATGAACCAAAACATACAGCACACGAGCTATTTACCTTATAGGTAATTATTAAAAAATATATTTAAAATGTGTAAATTTGAGTGAGCTCAAACCTATTCATGAAGTTGAAATATTTCGGAAGAAATAATCAAATACACATACTTTTAATGAAAAGGGTTCGTTTTTCCTTTTAACTTTTGTTTAAAATGTAAATACACTGAACCCAGGTCTCTTAAGCTATTAAATAAAGATGGAATAAACTATCTTTCCAATCTCTTTCAATAAATTGCTACTAGCCAACTTCCTTGCAAACTTCCTGAGGCCGCGGTGGCCTAGTGGTAAGGCGGCGACCACGGAGCCGGAGGGCTCCAGGTTCCAAACCCGATTCCACTGAAGATCCGCCGTGTATTGGGCCCGACCCTCCCGCTGGCATGCTGCGGAAGCCCGCTGAGGGGGCGCTGGCTCAGGCGCAGACCCCGTCATCCGACCGCTGCTCAAAACTACGAGGTCTGTCCCAAACTAGCTTTCGTGTTGAAACGGGTTGTTAATATAACTAAACTAAACTCCTTGCAAACTACAATCCATCTGAGACATGTACAAAGTGGTTTGTTTGGTTAAAAGGGTTAATTTCTCAACAATATATTTTTCACCAGTTCTGTCTGATGCCCATATTGAATGATACATCATAAGAATTGTGTTTCAAAAGTTTATCTTTTCAATAAGTAGCTCGATATCTCGAAGTTTTATATATAGAAAGGTTTATCTTTCTTTACTTTGAGAATAAATCGACATATGCTTCATCTCCTAATAAGGAAAAATCCATCTTTCCTCTTCCTTTCATTGCTTTTCAGGAAACTGAATACTTCATCGCAAAATCAGTCATATCTCTAAACAGAACATTGATCTATCAAAATTTAGATATTTTTGTACATTTTTGTGAACAATTTTCAGCTTTCTTTTTAAAATTTATAAATAATATATCAAAATATTTGATACTTATGTTTGTAAATTTTTACAATTATATTATGTTTGTGTGGCGTATAAATTTGGAATAACTTTACAAAATAGCTCTCGTGTAGCTGAAAACATGTGGGTGTGTTGTTTTGTCCCATATCCATCCAGCTATTCTGTGACTGCATTGGTTACAGGTAAAGGGGCATGGGATAATACTATTTAATGCTGGTGTATTGCGGAAATTCGGAATAGCGTCCCAAAATAGCCAACGTGTAATTGAAAAACGGGGTTAATCAAATTAAACTAAAGCAAATTGGATAAAGTTTGCTTTACAAATTATCTTATGTAAATTATTTGTTAATCATAAATGAATTGCTACAGTTTAGCTTAGGCATGCGTAATATCTGAATGACACTGCCACCACAAAAGCTAATTTCGGGCACTGTGTCCCCCATTACGAGCGGCGCATGCGATGACCCCTTCAGACAGAGGTACTACCCGTCATCGGTGAGGAGGTAATTCAACCCCACACCATTATTGTACCCTCCTAGGAAGCGAGACCCTACTCACTTATACGGTAGTTTCTCATCCCATAATTGAGGTGCCCTCCGGTTGGATAAAAAAATTATTTGTCAATTAAAATTAAAATCAACTAACATAAAAGGCATTCCACCATAATCATAGTGCTACTTTACTTGTTTATTTTCATAAAAAACTTACTCAACAGTTAAAAATATTATTAACAAAATCTTTGTCCGCATATTTATCAAAAATAAATACGGAAGAAACAAGTCATATGCCTCAATATACGAAAAAATAGCAGTGCGCCTTATATATGCAGAAAAATTGATGTCTCTAAGCCATTTCCTTTAGAACAACGGCTTTCGTTTGAAAACTAACGAACTGGAAGGTAAATCAGTCTCGCAGAATAAAACACCGCCTGAAATGCATTTACATTTATTTAAAGGTAAATTTACAATATATATGTACTTTCGTCCGTCTCTTTTTCGATAGAATTCATATTTTACTCTCGTATTCCTGTTTATTTAAATTGATTCAACTTTCCTCGAAAATGTTGTGTCTATGCATAAGAAAGGATCTTATTTATATGCGTTTTTATTTCCATACGGCCCCTCGTGGTGTGTCTTATCTCGGAAACTCTGTGGTCGGCTGAGATTCCCTTCAAAGCCTACAAAGAGCGAGTACGTCATTTGTTTAACGGTATGCGTCTGAATTCGGCTAATCGGATTAGCAGGACTGAGACAAACAAATCACTAGCTGGCTCTTCTAATGGTCTCACACTTAAACTACAAACACACCAATCGAAACAAACGATGAAGGCTTTTACAAGTTTAGGTACAGGGAAACTTTTCATATATGCAATATACTTTATTTATAATTACGTAGAAATTAGAAGTTTGAAGATCAAATGATGACCTACTTTATTGCTTTAAAATTACAGGTAATTAAACTAAGAGGGATTTCATTTAACCGAAGTAACGAATGCAAAATTCATTAAAAGAAGAGCAAACAAAGTTACTGCCATTTAAATGAGCGGTTCTATTACGAAATTCATTTGAGGAAATCAAAGAAACTTTACTTCAGTTGCATGCATTATGTATAAAATTTCTGGAATAAATTATGCTGGAATATTGGAATTAATATCCCCTACACAAACGACATGGCCGGTTTTCTTGTTTTCCAGTATGCATTTGTGGACTAGTGACAGAATATTAAACAGAGAACCTTGCCCTGCCGCAGCATCAGAGTAAAACTGACTGACCAGCCTCCACAACGATTAACATGGGCACGGGGCGACCCTCCCCCATTACAAGGGTAGGACTCGTCATCGGAGATAAGCCCTAAGAGCTACACCACCATTATTGTACCCACTAGGGCAGCGAACCTGGGACTTCCCACCTTCGAATCAGTTACCTCATCACCAGGCCACCGCGGCCTATTTTAAACTTGACAAAGATTTTTGTCTATGGTTGTCAAAATCTTGTCGCTCATTCAGTAACATCAAAACTTATCTAAATTAGGAATAAAACATAATAAAAACAATAAGTTAACTCAGATCTCTTTAAACGAATTTAATACTAGTTATTTGCTCAACAGTCCTCGTTTTTCTCACATTGTTGATTTTCAATTCATAATACGCAAAATTATCTTTTAAAATTTTAAGTAACGTTTCATAAATTAATTACATAGCAAAAAGTATTCAGTATTTCTGTACCCTATTTTGAGATTATTAATTAAATAAGAGTAAGGAAGCAAAAATATTTGATCACAACATTAAAGATTTGAAAATTTTACTCATAAAACATTATAATTGTACACAGGAAATGAAATTAAATCATTGCATTTTGAATACCAAAAACATGGAAGAAATTCAATTCCACGGAAGATCTGTTGAATACGCGGGTCATTATGCTAAATCCTTCGTGGTGCAACCAACCTTTTCGTACTGGTGTCTTATTTAAGTAACAATAAACTAATATGATTTCATTAATTAATATGGCACTTCCAAGTTTGCTATGTAACTTTGCCATTAACGTGCCATAACGTGTCGTGACAATGCCACATTTCTCCAACAATAGCAATGTCCGGAGGTTAAGAACCCTGAGTTCAAGCACTCCATCAACTCACTACATCATCGCCATCATGCTGGTGTAGCTGGATTGGAGTGGGTCCTCGTTATCTGGTCACAATTCAAAATTGCGAAGTGTCTCCCAAAATTGCGCTTGTGTAAATTCGAAACGGGACGTTAACCTAACCAAATTAAACTCAGCTGAATAACTAGAGCATCAAGATAAAACTAATTGGGGAATAACACAGATGTAGGTGATGCTAAAATAAGAATCAAAGAAAAGCTGCTTTGTGAATTCAACGAATAATTAAAACAACGTTTAAGTAATAGAAAAATCAGTTAAATCAATTTTCTTATATAAAAAATTTCTAAACCTGTTTCTTTCTGCATCATCTTGGCTTTAAAAGACAAAGACTTCTGGTTACAAGAAAGCCTTTCATCTTTGTTTCTTTGGCATCGTAAATAATTGCATCTGTGTCAGAGTTATTTGCAATAGCTTGTGAGTCATTTGCATCGACAGGAAAATTGTCTATAGACGTTAAGTTTGATGGATCATAGTGAGCGCTCATGCTTCGTATGATCTTATGGGAATATTCTTGGTCTTTTCTGTTCGGTAAACATATTTCATACGACGAATAATATGTCAAGTACCAATGATAAGTGTTCAGAATGAATATTATTAACCTTCGGTCGGGCGCAATAACACGTTCTGGCAAAACTCATCTGTGAGATTAAAAGTAAAATGTTTGCTTAGGCTTAAGGAAAAGCTTGTCAAACTGAACTTCGGGCATACAAAGCTATATTTGCGTTCATAATAACTTTTTATATTTCCTTTCAATTTCATCTAACACTATATCCAGGAATTCTGGAGGGAATTGACGTTTGTTTTCCCGTAAGGTTCCTTAGCAATGACAACTGTTGTCTTTGGGAGCCTGAAATAAATAGACATTTTTGAAACAATATATTTTAAATAAAGATCAATATCATTGTTTTAGTGGCTGGGACACAGGTACACTAACATTTGCAGGTAAATAAAAAGGAAAAATTGACAAAAAATTTAGAAAATCAAAAAATACAAACGTGATCGGGTTCAACTCATCTACCAGATTAACGTGCCCCTCACGTGCATCAAAAGAGAACTGGAGAAAAACCACGTTACCCTAGTGTGAGTGGTAGGGAGACAGGAAGCTACTAGAGGTCTCACACCTTTCTCGGTAAAACCCGCATTTCGGCAGAAAAAAATATATGTGCTTCATCTCACATATTAGACGCGCGTGGCGGAAGGTTAACAGTCAACGTAATATTTTAAAAACTGCAAATATGTCGAAATTTTGCCGCAATTTTCACCATGCTACTTGATAAGTAACATTTTTTGAAACAAATTTCGACATAATTGTAATTAGACTATTAAAATTTTATAATTTGGCTAAGAGTTTGTATAAATACATCGTACGGATTCTGATACTTTAAAAAGAGTGGAGTTTTCCAATTATTCAACAGAAAACTCAGTCATGGCTTTGAATTTAAAGTTCATCATTTTTTTTTCCTTTAATCCTTTTATCGTTAATTTTGATATTATTTTTATTCGTGAATGAAAAAAACAGTCCTTTGATAAACGTTGCTTCGAGAATTTCAACCTCTTGTCACGTTTATTATATTTCTTTACTATAAGAAAGCCCTTCGAGTGTTGTAGCACTTGAAAGGTTTAATGGCACTACACCATGAAGAAAACGAATACTGATGCTAGACAAACCTTCAGTTTGCTTTAAGTCGTGTACTTGTTTTGCGTCTCTTCAGTCTATTTATATTTGTTTTATTTTAATAGCATCCGTACAAAGATTTTCAAAATAGCACTTTTTAATATTATTACAAGAAGTTATATAGTATTTATTAAATAAATTTTCAACATAAGAAAAAGTTTTGGGACGTGTCTTGGACAAATCGTATGAAATTACTCATCTACAACAGTTCTTCCAACCTTCTCTCGGTTGTTTAACTATTTTTTTAAACCACTGCTATGAAAGTAATTGCTTGCTTTTAAAATAACCATATTTAAGTACTAATATTTTTGTTTGCTACCTATACAATGATAACTAGGTAATGTAGAGCAAAACGAAAGTTATTACATTAAAAATATTCAAATTATTTAGCAGTATTAACAATGGAGAAATATGTATATCTCACAAAAATAAAATATATAAAATGTGATAATAAACTCACTTTAAACACTGATACTGAAAATCAAGTGTATTGAAAATAATGCTCATGGTACTTGAAAAAATCGTAATTATTGTTACCATCCAGATCTCTAAGTGATGGAGATACTAATGAAGAAAGCGTTGATATAATTTGGTGCACTTCGATTTTAGTAATCATACAAAAGAAAATGGTAAATGCAGATTTAACTGTTTGAATTCCAGAAGGTATTTGAAAACTCTTATCGAAAATTACCAAGCGAAGCGATTTTGCTTGCTTTATTTACATCGAGGAATGCTAAGCGACGCGATAGCGATTGTTTCATTTACGCGGAGAAGCGTCAAGC
>BGPR01000029.1:2041583-2057330 GCA_013235015.1 Araneus ventricosus | reverse complement strand
CAGCTCAGGCGTCGTCCTCGTCATCTGACTGTGGTTGAAACTTAAGAGGTCACTCCCAAATTAGCCCTCGTGTTGCTTCAAAACGGGGCATTAATGTAACTAAACTAATTTGAATTTATTCTTGTCCCTTTAAAAGTCGAAACGTAATCACCAGACTAATGCGATCCAACATTCAAGTCAAGATGATATGCTTATCGAAAACAAAGCAGCCAAAATCTAACAAATTATTAAAGGTTTGCCTTTTTTAATAGAGGTTCAAAATTTTAAAAAACAATCTAGTAGAAACGAAAGAGCTTTCATAGTTGAATATTTTCTCGTTTTTGTAACAATAGTTGGATAAGCAGTTAATGATAGATACTTGATTTCTAAATAAGACATTTCAAAAACTTAAAATAATTAGTCAAGAACAGCTTAAACTTAATGATGTCATGGATTCTTATTTTGGCTTGAAGACTTAGCATTAATAAATAAATGTATGGTGTGATTCTATCTTAACTATCAATTAAAGATCGTACCTTTTTAAGCCTCTGAACAAATTTCGAAGTTTTTGGCTGTATTATTATATCATCGCTATGTTTCGAGTGATGGATGAAACTTTGGAACCTTTGTAAACTGTTTCAAAATTTTAAATGACAATTTTTTCCTTTAAAAAGTTGTTTAACCCCTATTTTAATGACATGTTTTCTAACACGCCTTCTATTATTTTTTTCGTAATTCAATAACAACTCTTTCTAAGTTGTTGAAGATTTATGCTCTGTAAGAATAAGATGGCGAAAAACTATAATACTTTGCCGAAAGAGCTTAGAATACTTTTCAAAGTAGGGCAAATACATCGTAAAAAGATATGTTATATATTAAGGAACTTGTGAAACAGAATGTATGGCAGGAAAGGTCATATGTAAAAAGAAAAAAAGAATATCTCTTATTATTATAGCATAAGACCACTCATGTAGCCTACCTCAAAACTATCATTACTCTATATCCGAGAAATCAATCAATAAATTCTTATGATCTCTACTAAAAGATTATTTCCGAAGTTTTGCCCGACAGTCATTTGAAATTGGGACAACACGACGGAAACCACGGCGGAAAAAAAATACCTAATGGTACCGAAATTATTTTTGCAAAAGATTTATGAGAATTATATCCGAGCAATAATTGATCTTTCGAGTATCAATTTATTAAAAAAAATATTTTAAGGAGCTGATCTATTTTAGAACGCCACAGAATTGCGGAATAAAATATTAATTTCAAGATGTTAAAGAATTTGTAATACATTGCTGTGAATAAAAATGAAATTTGTGATATTCTTATAGTTCGAACATAGACAATAATTCTAAATACTTGCTTAAAATGCTTCTATTTTCTCTCTCTAGTATACAGTAGAGCTTTTTAAAATGTTGGTCGTGACCCCTAGTGGGGGTCATACAAACAATGCAGGGGTCTTTCACAGTGCTTTATAAGTTTCAGAATCTTCAATATTTGTATGTAAAAAGTATGTGAAGAAAGCCAACTTGATTTTAAAGGTTTTATTCTTATTTATCATTAATTAAAGCTCCACTTTCTAATTTATTTTTCAATTTTAGAAAAGCGAAAAATTCTTTAAGTGAAAATGGGATAGTGGAGTTGTTCCCATGCAAAAAAAGCACTCTTAAGGCGAAAAAGCTTAAAGCGTTAACACCCAGAGTCCTATTTATAGGAAGTTACTTTTTACTTCCGTTGTTAAACCTAACGCTTTCTTTTTTGCTTTGTCTAACGAGTCAATAAGCATTCCTAAACATTTTTCAACTGCCATATATCACCAGTTAGCCAGATTTTGAAGTCGTGTTGAAACATTTTTTTCATTGATATATTTTTGAGGTAATGCATGGAATTTGAAAGTCATAATTATTTTTTGATATTTTTAAATTTTATAATATGTATCTATAAAAAAAATTTAATTATTCTCTACCCATTTTTCAATAACTTTTCTAAGAAAATAAAAAAAATCGGAATTTAATATCACATACTTCACAGTTATCTTAATTTTAGTGTTTTCAACTTAATATAAAAAGAAATTTACTAAAATATATGTTTTAAATTAAGTTGGGCGCCTTGTAATAAGCCCTAATATATACCTCAGTCAGTGTCATTTATTTTCAAAAATGTAATCACAAATGTACTCCTTACCCCTCTAATTAAGTATAGAGTTATATACAATGGTCTTTTCCGGTTCGTATACTATTTTACAAAGCTTATTAAATAATTTTTATAGTATAACAAGCATGAATACATATAAAGTATTTTCCAAATAATAACAAAGTTAATTTTTAGGGCAGAAGATGAGCAAAAAATTTTGGAATAATTGCCATATCCTAAAAGATTTCTTTTAAACTGTATGTAAACTTTTAAAATTCGCAAAAAAGAGTATTTTATTTACTCAAGATATTATTGTACATTCTAAGTAAGGTGATGACTTCCAGAAAGGCACGTGAAACAAAGAACTACTAGTGATCTCTAGAACTACTAGGGGTCTCTAGAACTACTAGGGGTCTCTAGAACTACTAGGGGTCTCTAGAACTACTAGGAGTCTCTAGAACTACTAGGGCTAAAGCTCGCCAACCCTCAGGAGGATTGCAACGCAAACTTTGCTCGCTTCGCTGGCTACAATGAAGACATTGCGTGTCCTAGCACAGTTGTTATAAAATCTTTATATATATATTACACCCCTGATCTCTCCGCTCGCCAACCCCCAAGAATCACGTTGCGATTCTTTCGGGATCAATACGTTATCCCAGCTAGCTCCGCTCACTCACCATACAGTTATGCGTTCCTGCTAGTATTAGGAAATTATAAGTACATTAATTATTAAAAGTAAATTTAAATTATTTGAAATTGCATGAACTCCTAAAATTAATTTTTCATCAGATTCTACAATTAAAATCTTCTAAACAAAACATATCAAGAATCAAATTCTATGCTAAAAAGTCATTATTTGAACAATACATCAATTTTAAATAAAATCTAAAAAATTGGAAATACTAAAGATACCATGAACAAAAAATCAAGTTTAAGAATTTATATGTCAACAAGTAAAAAAAACTCTGTTGTTATTAAAAGTATTGAAATAGGCAAACCAAGTAAATGGAGTTTTCAACAATTAATACAGCAGCTTGGCTGTGGACAAGCTTTAGCCAGGTTAAATTAATTTTGCTGTATAAACCATCCCTGTTACTATTGTTGTTGAAAAAACAAACAGGGTAATTTACCCTAAAATATATATATATAAAAGAGGCAAAACATAATAGAAAAACAATAAAATAAATTACAAACATTCATATCAAATTTGAAAGGATATGAAAAAAACGAATTGAAAGTATATCCGAGTAAAGACAGAAATAGTAACAGATGGAAAAATGTATATAAAAAGATCACAAACACAATGGTTTCATTTCACATTTTATACTCTTTCATTTTACGATTTATACTCTCTCTCTCTCTCTCTCTATATATATATATATATACGTCTGTGTGTAAATTTTAGAAAGAAATTTGAATGTTAATATTTATAATTCAAAGATGATTAAAAAGCAAAATTATTTTCATCAATCAGAAACCAGTCATTTAAAACTTCTTGGCTTACACTTTTGACTATTTCTTCAACAGTTTTTTTCAACATAACTTCATTCCACCAAAATCTGAAGTTTAAAACTGATAAGATAGCCTTTTTCCAAAAAAAATTTTTAAAAATTGCTTTTTGCACCAAAATTTCAAATATGTCCTCTATACAATGAAATGTAGTTCAGAAAAGCTTCCTCACATGTATACATGCTTATTCCAATAATTATTTAGTCAATAAAGGTATAGTGTTTTCTCAGTGTAGTCATTTGTGTTTTAAATCTAAGAAAATTCTAGTTATCGTAGAATGACATAACCCATCTCACAACCTTTTAGCAAAAAAGAACAGGTTAAAAAATAAAGTGGCTTGAAACATGTTCATATTAACAATTCAAAATTAAAACCCATAATAATTATTTACTTTTAGCTTTTCATAATTGATAAGATAGCCTTTTTCAAAAATTTCCAAACTCTTTGCTTTTTACAACAAAATTTTAAACATTCCCTTTTTTTCAATTAAATATTGCCCAGAAAAGCTTCCCCACTTGTATACATGCTTATTCCAATAATTATTTAGTCAAGAAAGCTATAGTGTTTTTTTCAGTGTAATCATTTGTGTTTTAAATTTCAGAAAATTCTAGTTGTCGTAGAATGATGTAGCCCATCTCGCAAACTTTTAGCTGAAAAAAGGACAGTTTAAAGAAAATAGTGGCTTGAAACATGTTCATATTAACTATTCAAAATTAAAATCCATAATAATTATTTGCCCTTGGTAGTTTAAAATTGATTAGATAGCCTTTTTCAAAATTTTCAATCATCGTTTTTTCCAGTAAAATCTTAAACATGCACTTTTTTAAACGAAATGTAGCTTCCGCACATGTAAACAGTCACTCCAGTTATTATTAAGTGAAGGAAGGTACACTATTTTTCTCTGTATAGCTATTTATGTTTTTTAAAACTCAGAAAATTTGAGTTGTCGAGAGTTGAATAAACCAATTTTTTAGAAACTTTTAGCTAAAAAGGACATTCAGTATTAAGCAAACATTCATTCATTTGTCTAATGCAAACTGTACGACTAAAACTTATTTAATTCAAATGATCTAACTCAAAAAAATTCTTTGTTTTAGACTTCAAACCAATTCAAGAGTTCCGCCGATTCAAACGTAAACAATCCAAACTTGCGAGCTGTTGCCAAACGGCGATTATCAAATTCGACCCGATTTTGAGTTCACATAAGCGTTTTGTAACCATCAGCTTGTATGTCTGACTCCACTAAATTATTAGACGTTTGATGGATAACAAATAATCTTTAATAACATTCAACAGTGTAAAATAACTTAAAAAGAAATAAGATGCTCAGAGCTAGATGACACAATTCGATGCGATTTATTTCCTGGATCATTCCACAAAATTTGAGAGAATCTACATAATATAAGATTAGGAGCATTCTCGCTGGCTTTAGTTGGAACTGAAGGATAACTTTTGTAGCAGCAGGAAGAATAGAACTGCATGGCGAATTACTTCAGGAGCCGCAGGAAACGAAGTCATTGAACGGGAAACATCTTTAGCGTCTGAGACTGGCGCTGCCAGTGGAGAAACTGAAACTGGAAATGAGCTAGTCGCTGTCTAGTCTTGTCTCGTCTCCCTAGTGGACGGGTTCGATGTTGTTTAAATACTCGATTTCAAGGTATCACTTCACTTTGATTCTTGTAGAAGTAGACGCCCTCTCTCGGCCACCACAGTTTTATATATACAGATTTTGAAAATATAAGTCATTAGGATCGCTGATGAACATGCTAAGTGGACGGGTGTTTAAAAGATGTTCCGGTTAGACTGTTATGATCCGCCTGGTTGGTAAAATTCTTTAAAACACAAGAGAAATGTGAAATACTGTTTTCTGTCAAAATCGAAGACCAAGAATTTTATTGAAAGATTTAATGAGCAAGTTTTGTGAAAGCTAGAAATTTTTTTATCTTAAATTTAGAATCATTTCCCCATAAAATGATCAACCAATAAACTCTTCTGTGGAACTGCTTATCAAAGTTATATTTACGGATAAAAATTTACTTAAAATGCCTGGGAAAATGTTTGTAGTTAAAAAATTCCAAAGTTCTACAAAAAGAAGGAATATTTGTATGCCAATGTTATTTGAATCTAGAAATTCCAATTTTCCGATAACATTTTCCACCATTTATTATTCTCCATGATTTTCCTCTCCTATACTAAGTTTTGAAGCATTCCAAATTATAAAAATTGTGTTTGTTTTTCAGGCCGTCCAGGGACCGTCTTCCACAGACCAAGACAACGACTGGTACTCCCATCTTCATTCATCATCAGCACCCCATATCTACAGTAACCGTCATTTTTTAGTTCTCCCTCACAATAACACTTTACACTTACATTCTTCAGTCCCAACTGAGGGCAACAACGACGTCGTAGCCCTCGTTCTCTACGCTGTTCTCTCTGTTCTGGGTACCACAGTGAACATCTTTGAGATCAGCTCCCTTATTATTCAAGAAAACTTGCGCCACCACGGCAATGTCTTCTTGGCCAATCAAGCATTGGCTAATCTGCTAATAACAACTCTAGGGTTCCCAGCATCTTGTATAGCAATACTTTCCAATACCCATCGCTATCCCTTCGTCTGTTACTGGCAGTGGTATATAGCCCTCCTGTCGTTTTCAACATCCAGCCTCAATTACTTCTTCATAGCATTCGAAAATCTACTCAGGGCTTATCGTAGGCGCCGCTCTCGAAACACAAACGGTGGAGCTTACAACTGCTGCTGTGGTGTCAAAGTCGTCGTCTTCTCTGTATTTTTTTCCTGGATAGCTGCTGGCTTTTGGATATTAGTTCTAGTGTTTTATGACAACAACCATGATATTTGTAACAGAAAGTACGGATATAATCTTACTTTCTTGCTGATTCTAGCCCCCATATCGCTGAGTGCCCTCACTTTTCTTTGGACTGTCCATCGCTACAAAAGACATCTGAAGGAGCTCGAATCTCGGCAATGTCTTGAAAGCCGAGAAGAAAACATGCAAAGACAATTATTCAAAAGCAATGCCTTGGCCTTTCTGCTATTCCTCTGCTTTTGGATGCCGTTTACTATATCAATTTCAACATCATCATCCTCATCTTCATCATCGCCAGGGGACGGAAGATACACATCATCATCAACAACCACATCTAGTCCCAGACTCGACTACATATCTGGCCCCTCCAACAGCGTTGAAACTCTACTTGGGATTGCTCAGGCCTACAGCTGCTTCTGTGGTTTGATATATGCTTTTACTAACGGTACCTTTGGGCAGGCATTTTTGTACTTGACAAGGTACTTCTGCTGTAAGTCCCACCCGGAATTCTCCAAAAGTACATTTCAAGAAAAGCCCAGAGGTACAGTTCGAGTGCATATCGGCATGGAAACGCGCGTAGGGGAGCGTAGTTCTCGAGCAAATAAATTGATGTCCGTTGTGATGCATGACAGCCCAAGAGGAAACCATTATCTTTAAAGGTGGTGACATTGCACCACTGACCGTGTGCTCTAGCTTAGTCGTCGTAAAGACCAGCTAATAATTTTCTACATATTCATATTCAACATTATTTATATAAATATCAAAACTCAAAAATTATGGTTGAGAGATCTACTATTTTTAAATCGATGCTATATGGAACCGAGGGTTTCCGCACAAGGTGTTACAAACATTTTTAAACCATTTAAGACTAGTTGATGAATTGTAGATGGATAGTTACGTTATAGAGTTACTGGAAAGCTAGAGGACTTCTTCAGTCAGAAATTAACAACGCTATGCACGCTTGATATCATATCATATCACTTATCACGAGTATTCGGAAATTTGCTCCTCTCTGTGAAGTGTCCTTAAGAGATTTATTCTCTGAAATCTCCGAAAGTTCGAAACAGAGACCTATCACAAGAACTAAATAGAATCATGCCCGAATTACAAAGAAAGTGTTATTATCTTCTGCGTTGCATCAATTTTACCACTGATTAATCGAAAGAAGAAAAATATCAAAACTCTTCAGTCGACTGCACATGAGAACTTGAAGGTAATCTCAAAAAGTAATGTTCTACATATATTTAACTCGTTCTATTACGTCTCATATAGAATTCGGAGAGTACATTGAACAATAATTCAAATGAGTTGAAACTTTATGTTCATCTCATGGAAAATGCATTCGATAATTTCAAGAAAAAAGAGGCTTCTTAACAAGGTGAAGAAGTGTTTCGTCGTATTTCCTCTTATTTAATTGATTTACAGCTGAATAAAACTTTTAGTACTTTTCTATGACAAAATCAAAACCAAATTTATTACCAGTTTATTCAGATGCACTCAGAGAAAATATTTATTGAAAGAATATAATTTATAACATGTTTAATAAACTGCTATTTCCAATAGTGCCTGCAAGTACAAAGTTTATCTATAAAGTGGTCATTCCTAAGGTGTTGTTTTAATGATTCCGTTATAAAATAGGACCCTTTTTCAAAAAATTATTCTAAACTAAAAGTATTAATTAAATATCATCATAGAATTTTTTCATTTTAATAATTAATGGAGTGCAGCAATGAAAAGTAACATCTGATAATTAATCTACTGAATGCGTCACTATCATTATACAGGAGTTAACTGAAGAGCTAAACTTTATCTCCGGAATTTTCTCTTAGATATGAAGAGACAAGCAAAATGCGAATTTCTTTATTTTTCTGAAGTACCATTATTTCATTTAGGGAAAATTTCATTACTTCTTTACAAAAAATTCATTTCCTTTATTATTTAATTATCGGAATTAGAAACTCCATTTTCATATTTTTGATTTCTTTTTAGCTACATAGAGTTTTATCACATGTTTTTAAAGTTCCTATCAGTGCTATTGAGTTTTCGAATTTTCACATCTCCTAAAATATATCATATTGCATGAACGAGCTTTATAATTATACACGCAAACTTTTGATGGAAGAATATTTAAAAGATTTCGCTTAAGGTTTGGAACATTTTGAAATATTTTAATGTATTTGGGATCACTATATAAAATTTTTCTACTCATTCTTTATTCACCTAAAATAGTTCAATCTAACGTTAATCGTTTTCTCAAAATGTCAAAAATATCGTCTTAGTAAAGAACCTCTCTACTTTTAAATGCTCAAAACAAATTTTAAAAGAGTTTACAACAAAAACTGTAAACCTAAAGACATCTATAATGTTTCCAAAGAATTTTTTAGAAATTCGTCTTTTTATTTAAAATATTTTAAGGAGAAATTATTGAACATTTAAAAAATGATTCATTTAAATTTTATTTTATTCCACCATAGAAACTCTGTCCTAGCATTAATGATAAAAGTTAAACTGGAAACCTTGTTTAAAAGGACGTCGTTCTGTTTCAGAATGTGGTATAATTAATTAAAAGATTTGTAAATCGAAACAGTTCTTTGGGGAAAAACCATCTGAATTTTTTACTACAATTTAGTTTTGTTTGCTACAAATTCAAAACATTAATTATAAAATTAATAATTATGATATGAAGGGTATCAGCTATCTGTAAATATGTTTCAGTTTTGTTATAGCAATGTAGGGTAACATTGAAACACGCATAATGTTCTACTGTATGGAATATTTCAAGTTTATCTTAAGATTTTGTTTATCTGTAAATTTCTTAATATATATACAAAAGTAAAAGAAACATAAGAAAACAGAGTGCTTAAGAATTCTTAAAGAATTTTATATGGGCAGTTGTTCTAAGACTGGAAAGAGATTTTCGTTAGAAAGAAATATTTCGTTTCTGAACATTTAGAAAGTTTTTGTTATAATTTAGCTAAAACATTTCAGCATGCTAACAGCTTTTAACATTCATTTTTTGAGAACAGTGAAAAGTCCATATTTGTATAAATATTGTGAAGTTTATATAACATTCAAACGGGACCATTATTTTTACCGTTTAACATTTCTGACAATTTCGTCTTCAATTTGCTGCTGTTATTCTTCATTCCAATTTTTTCCTTACCAAACCTTTTCACGATATCACCTCTAAAAGCTGCAAATAAGAAGCAAAATGAACTGAATAAATTTCTGATAGAAATTTGTATACATTTTAAATCTTACTTCTTATACATGGTCATTCATCATTTTCAAATGTGTTCAAAATAGAACTGAACAAATGAAAAATGTATTTTCCATTCTTTTCGAAAATGGCATTTTAGAGTGACTGAGAGATTAGCACCCCATAAGCACATTTCTTTGTCCTCAAACGCTCTTAAAACCTGCTGCTAATCCAAAAGTAAATAAAATCCTCATGAAATTGGAAGAAGATCCATTGTTTGTCGGAAGCAAAGCTAACAAAAAGAAAAGAACACTCACAAAAAAGTGAGAATAGCTCATAATTTTCCCATACAATTCGAATTACTCTTTAACTGTAAGATTGGACTGAATTAATTCAAATTGAAGGTATGAAGTTACTATTAGTAGCTGAAGATTAAAGAACTCAGTGGTAACTTGCATACAGCCAGGTTATTTGCTGATCAAGTTTCAGATAGCATCAATTTCTTACCGAAAAGTGGAACTTTTTTGGAATAGGTACTCGGTCAAAATAGCGTAGCATGAGAATATATTCTAGAGACATGTTGATTCATGTGCCTGTAATCGGAATTTCTTGAATATGGGGTACTTTCGCATCTATTTCATTTACCGGTATTGCACTGTGAGAAGATAACGATTCTTTTTTATTAACCATTCAGATGAAAGTGTTCTTCAGAAGACACTGTCCAGTCAAAGTAAAGTCAGCGTTCAACATATTAGGAATTTTGGTACAGGTGCTCATTGTGTGCAGGTACACGCTTTCCTGTTCCTACCACGAGTGAAACTTATTCATTGTTTGATTTGTGAATGTGATTGTATGATCAAATTTGTAGCTACTTGTTAGTGTTAACCTCTGAAAACTTATTCCAGCAGTCATCAGCTTTGTAATCACGCGAAGCAATATTTCCCTTTATTCTCATGCTTGATGTGGATCGTGAATGGACATTTGTAATATGAATATTATATAACTTAAAACTTTACAACTGCCTATATGATATCCATTGAATCCAGAACCATATCGAGCACCTGTTAAAAGGGAGCACTGCTGTATCATATAAATTTGTTGACTTGGAAAATTAATATTTGATATTAAATGTGATGTATTTTCGTTTACAATGTCGTTTTTGAGCATGTCTCTGTGCTTCTATGCTTGTACTTAGGAGATTTTGTAACTTTGCTTATCATGAAATGGTTTTTTATGCATGCGAAATATGAAAACAATTTCTTGTAAAAAATTGTATTTCTTGTCTGTCATAACTTGATTGTACAGTACTTGCACCAAATAAGTTATTTTATACACGCGAGGATTGTCCAGCAAGTTTATTATATGCATAGTCTGATCAACATAAGGTTTTACTAAAAGGCTCAAAGGACGATACTTCTCTAATGTTTTCACAAACACTTTAAATGAATCATTAATCGTCATTATTTACCCCTCATCCTTTAAAGTTCATTAATAATCAAAATGTTCACTGCTTGTATTTTATGTGTGGACTGTAAAAGCTCGCTTTTTCGAACACGAAAAGAACTCAAAATACAAGTTCATAATTCTTAAAATTTTACATGCATCCAATTATATAAATGAATATTACCCCATTGCTGTTGTGATGTGAATGGCTCAAAGATAACTTAGTAAAGAATTAGTTAGATAGAGAATGAAGAAAGAGTTGCACCCAACTCTGCATTGTCACTTGAAATATTATATGATGCTGTTGTAATGTTCTTATATTCTATTAGAAACAAGTTGCTAGCTTGTATGTAGTGAAGGAAAAGAATCAATATAATGTTTCTTAAAATCAAAGAGAAATGTTTGATCATAGTTTTATGTAAGTGTAAACGTTAAAGTATGCATGAATTAAAAATATAACACAATCTGAGCAATAAACACTATAAGTAATTCAAATCCAATAAAGTATCTTAATATGGCTCATTTTCGGAACTACATATTTTAATATAGAAAGTTTACGTCATTTTCGATTCTGTTAAGAAATTTTAAATTATTTAAATTATCAAATTGTATTTCTGCAATGCAGTGAAGTTATAAATTTCAACAAAAAATACATTTAAGATTTAATGATAAATAAGCACCTTGTATCTCAAAGTGTGCGAGCATAAATCTCACTACAGTAAAGCACCGCTTATACGCCTTTCAAGGGACTGACGCAAAACGACGTATAAATGAAAAGACGTATAATGGAAATTTTTCTAAACAACTCTCATTATTACAAATTTCATGCTACTAATGCAAATTCATTTAAAATATTAATTTTAAAGATAGTACTAGTAAACTACTTCATAGTATTAAAAACAATAATGAAATTTTAAAATTAAACAATTATTATAAAAGTGAGAAAAATCATGCCTTTATTGCATATCTTGAGAACTAATTATACATCTTTTTATTTTATACGATTTATGCGCATACAGGTAGGCGTTTAGTTAAAAAAATCTTTAACCTCATCTGATCTACTAATTGTCTGTGAGTACAATAAGTACAATATTAAGCACAGCGGTATGAATCGAATTTAAGGTCACTGAATGTTTTTTCACTATTCTTTTGGCAAAAGAAATTACCGAAGTTTTTCTATGGAGTCCATTGAGTCTTTAAAGGAATGTGCAATAACTTCTTCATCATCGCTTGAATTAGCACTAGATAATTTGTCTTCTGTTAATTCCTCAAATGAGAAAAATTTCGAAGTCATGATATCTTTATCACAGTTCACATACAAGAATGTAGGAAATGTTCACATTTTAGAATGGAGGAAAACGACGTATAGCCGAATCTTTGCGTTGTATAAACAAAGTACTTTATCATTACAATGAATACGAATAAATCGAGACTGTTGAAACAAGGTATAAATGTAAGCGACGTAAAAATAAGAAGCGTATAAACGGTGCTTTGCTGTATTTTGTACTTATTAGATTTGAACAGTGAAAGAGCTCATTTGTGTTTCTGAGAATTATAATTTCTCACCATTTCAAATTTAGATATAATTATTTCATTAAATCCCAAAATTTTCTCATTATATATGGAATTTCTACATTCAGATAAAATCCATTAAATCATTTTTTATCCCTTAATCGTTTAGATGCTGGTTATTTGAAAATTATTGGTGTTAAAAAAGAGAAGGAAATATGTTTAAATCTTTCTATAAAAGAATTGTAAGAGAGTGGTAAGAATGAAAGAAATTATTTTATGGAAAGACAATTTGTATTTATTCATGTAAAATCTTATTTCCCTCATCCGCTTAAAAATTTAAATTTTAACAGCGCAGAGTGTTAGCTGAAAATCTGATTTGATGGGGAAAAAAATTAATTCTGTTTCTCCGAAAACCTTATCACCCTTTTTGTTTGAAAGAATGCCAGCACTGCATTTGTCAATTTATACAACAAAGAAGAGGATTGTGAAATCTTGACACGTAACTTTGTTGGACTAAACACGGATATTTGGTGCAATTACTTTTGTAAATTGAAATATATAACATCTAAACTTGTAACTTTTGGTTCAGTTTCCAATTATTTCTTCTGATTCAGTTTTGATTGGTTAAGCGTAATTTGCTTAGCTGAATAAAGCTGTTAACCCTGGAATATTATGGTACAACAGTCTGATGTATGTGTCGAATTAAATCGTCTTCATTTGCTTCGTTTAACCTACCGTTCTCATTTTCTAGTACGATTGTTCATACTCAAGATCAATTTACTTGAGTATATATGTAATTGATTCATATGCATCGGTTGGCCTTAAACAGAGAGAGCTCATCAAGAGATTACAGCCTGTAGTGAAAAAAGAGAACTGTTAATCTATTAAATATAAATGTAACCAAAACACCATCAAGAAGTTAAATCTATTTTGTGTCATTATCGCCCTCAGTAAGTTCATCTTAAAGCTAGCTTATCATGATCCAAACGACGTTTTCTTTTAAAAGTTACATTAGGAGTTCAGTTACAAACAATCGCTATTCAAAAGTACCTAACAACATAATATCAGGAAAGAAAAGTATTCCTTACTTAAGACTTACGTCTATTTTTAGAACGATATCATATAAATAGTAAACTTGTTTTATTAGTAACCCTATACTGAGCATTAATTCATATTTGCTTCATTTTTCCCCTTTTTGCAATTAATTTCGAATAATTTAATAATTTATTCTTTTTACTTTTTGTATTTTAATTTATTAGATTATTTGCTTACTATATTTTTATCTACCACATTACTTACATACTACATTTATCTGATACATTACTTATTCACTATATTTCTTACTTGAAGAAAGGTATTTTTTAGTTTAGTTTTAATTAATTAAATAATTTTAATTTCATTTAATTAATTTTTATTTACAAATTAAGCTAAAAGTTAATTATGTAGTTATTTTTCTTACGTTCTTACACACGTTTACATAGATCTGCCCAACTTTTATTAAACGATAAAAATTATCTTTCAATGTACGGCTAGCTGAAAATTTCAAATTTTAAATAGTAAATGAAAGTGAATTTGTAAATGAATATCATAAAAAATGCCTTTACATTTCTTTGTGATACTCATTTAAAACGTATCATTAAACAAATTTACGACATAATGCAATTTACTTTATGGATAAGTGTAAGAAAGGCTGCTTATTCATGGAATATATATATATAAATATATTTAGTTAAATATTTCAAATAATCAAAAATATGTGTTATATTTTCAATATATACATATATTAATCTAAAAATTAAATTAAAATAAAGTTACCTTATCAATAATCATACAAATGAAATACACAAGAGATAGTTTGATTATATACTATTACTACTATGAAAAATACAACCCAGAATTGGAATTCAAACAATCAAATGCCAATCGGTTTTGGGAACCGATTTTGTCGCATTAATCTAGATTTGTGGCGCCAACCCTCTGCGAAAGCCAATTGTTGGAAAAACAAAATAGTAGAGGAATAAATCTCCAAAATCTTTCAAGATTAGAAACGAGAAAGTATATAACTTAAATCATACCAGTTCAATAGTCTTAATTATTGTTATGACTTGAGAACAAAAATACTTGCATAAATTCTTACAGATTTTTTCACTTATGCGGCTCTTAATTTAGATTCATTTCTTATGTTTTTAAAATATTCAGAAGCTTTGAATTTTTATACAGAATGAATACAAAAGGAAATTTAAATTCAAAGTGTATTTTAAGAATTTCATTGTGTATCAAGTTTGTTCACCAAGTTCATGCAACAAAATTAAGATAATATTCTAGGGTTAAGCATATTTCAGCGACGAATTTTATTTGAAAGCAAGTATTAATATCTTATGTATGTGGGCTAATGATAATGAATGAATAGATGTTTAACCTCCATTTTGAAAACAGTGTATTTTTAATGTGCGATTTTTCTTTTGGAGATTTTGTAATTCAACAGACATGAAGAAAGTTTTTTGTAACTAAAATTTACCAAATAATAACTTTTTGGCCGAATTTATTTGTCATTTTATTGATTAATCAAACAACTTTGTGTATGTTTTCATTTCTTGCATAAAAAACACACATTAAGATTTCAATCAAGATTCTAAATTGTTCTTAGTTCATTTTCAGGACATTTTCATTATTTAGCTTGCATTTTGTCAAATAAAAATTTCACAATAATTTTCATTTCTTTACAATCGAAAAAGTTTACTCCAATTTTCTAAATAACCTTAGGTTTCCTGTGATAAATAATGAATTTAATATTCTTACCTGTGTTAAATATATGATTGAATTCTGTGTTAAAATGAGATTGAGTTTTGTTGCGCAAGTTTACAAAAATTTATGCAGCAAAAGGATGGAAGAAAAATGTAAGATATAAACCCAGGGATTATTAAAAATCGTATTATGAATAAAATTCCTATAATTAATTAAGTATAATTATATATACTATTTACTAGAAAAGGCGAACAATGCAAAGTCCATCCATGGTTTATTCTCAGAGAGAATAGAAGTTAACATATTCATTAAAAAATACATTTTTTATTACTAATACCACTTCAAGATTCTAGCCTTAAATTACCTTTCAATTTCTTACAAAAATTGACACAACAA
>BGPR01000029.1:2016344-2041573 GCA_013235015.1 Araneus ventricosus | reverse complement strand
TGTCCTGAAAATTTCAAAATTAGACTTCAAATCCCACTGCAAAATATTAGAGTTAAATACCACAATTTTACCTTAGAGTTGATTGATTATCCTTTTATGCTTAAGATTTTGAATCACAGTTTCTGATATATATTTATTTCCTTAAACAATAATTTTGAACAATTATGTTGAACATCTAGACGCAGCGCAGAACGTTTCTGAAACACACCAAGATGAATAATTCTAATTTAAAATACTTTAACGCTGAAATTGATGAAGTGAACATCAGCGATATATTAAATATTTTATAGAAGTGCGAAGTGCTAAGTAATTTCTGATATTATAAGAATCCTGATGATGTATAGTTGTCATTGAAATTAAATTTCCCTCAATATTAAAGGCAACTTTCCACCCAACTCTTATGTATTTTTAAATCCCAAATGTTTACAGTTAACTTTCAAAAAGCTTTGATCTTGTTTAAATTTTTAAAGGAAATATTGTGAACATTTATTTATAATATTTAGATATATACAATACAATTTTAAAGCATCCTTTGTAGAAAGAGCGTTATTTATTTGATTATATTTCTTGTCTCCCATTCATTCAACTATCTGACATTGTTAAAGTACCATCTGGCTTTTCGATGTGTTTTTTCCCCCAATCAGGCTATTTCTAAAAATGCATAGGTATTTGTTTTCTGACACGGGGCCCCAATAAAATTACATAAATGATTGAATAAATGTTACGGTTCGCAGCAATATGAGAAATGTTATCTTTACTGTGTAGGGGTACCATTTATTTACTAAACTATACTAACTTTTAAATGTTTGTGTCCGAAATATTGCTGCAGATGTATGTAAAATTTCGAAAAAGTGGAATTTTAAATTACCGAATGCAATTCATTGCTTTTTGTTGTTTTATATTCATATCTCAATTATTCATTTTACTTTGAAGGAAATTTATATTAACATAATAATAAAAACTTCATATTATGATTCAATTATACCAAATTCACTTCTTATACATACCTAAATGTCAGATAACCATTTTATAAGAAAATAGTTATTTTAATTTTTTTAAATGAAGCTGTTGATAAATTTTAATATAAAAAATTCCTTTGAGATGCAGAAGGTTTCATATCAAACGATTTCAGCTGATTGCGTTTATATAAAAACAATTTAATACGAGTTTTCTCTGCTTAAATACCAATCAAATAAGAATAGTTGAAATAAAAATGCATTTAAGAGATTACAAATCAGAGGGAAGTAATTCAGTGCATATTTCGTACAATCGAATTATATGAACATTTGAAATGAAATTATTGATTAATTTTAATGTATTAAAAAAGATTCTTTTGAGATGCAAAAAATTCAAAAAACTATTTGAGCTGAAACTGATGTGCTTTGAACAAAATCTGATATACAAATACACCTTCTCCTCGACTCCAGACTATTCGCACTTACGATCACAAAATATTTATTTCCAATGCCAAGATAAAATTTAATTTCAGGTTGTATTTTTCTTTACATAACGTACAAAAAAGTACATATGTATATTTTACTGTATGTACAATAATTACACGAACATAGATTGAATTTTTGTGTTTTAATGTGCAATTTTTACAACCCGCTTGGATGAAAATAGTGCTGAAAAATATAAATCTAGCTTATGATCAGTTTGGCTCATGACCTTTCAGTCGAACTCGGTCGTGGGTCGAGTAGGACCTGCTCTTTATAAAAATATAAATACAATAAGAATATCTGATTTAAAAATTATTCAAAATGTCTACAAAACAGAAGGAAATAATTCAAACTAAGTACGCAATTTGTGCAATCTAAGAGGGTGCTAAACATCTATTCATTCGTTCTACAACTGGAATATGCCACCTTACTTTCGAGCTTAACGTATGCATTTCATGTATGTCGCCTTCTGAGATCAGCCATATTTCGACGTATATTTTTGGCAATTCCTTCTGTGTCTTTGAAATAAAATTTTGCTTTGTGATTGTGTGCTGCTCACATTTATTTCAAAATGTTGGAAGTTTTCCAACTCCTTTCATGAACAATATGAAGGTGAAACACGACATTTCCGTGGCAAATTTTCTTTTAATTTTGAGGTCACCATTTCGCAAGGCGCCTGGAAATTCTACCAGCAAAAATACCTTTTGTTCCTGTCGGACATAAGCATGACTAACCACACTTTTGATACTCAATGTCAAAATGTCTCTTTTGAAGGATACTTCACATTATTTCTGCTTCCATGGAAGGCCAATTGTGTTTCTAATGAAGATCTCACACAAAATTGTCTTACGCAATTCTTCATATACCTATTAAGAAACTACGACAAAACATAGTTCCGAGAATTCTGTTAAAAAATGAAAATATATATTACTTCCTTAGAGCTAAATTATCTAATACTTTATTGGATAACATTACAATTGCTCTACATGTAATTAGATACAATAACATCCATACTGATTTTTTAAATACGGTTTTTCCAATTAGTTAAATAATATTTTTTAATTTTAAATTATATTTCTATTCATAGAAAATCAATATTTTCTGTCACTATTAGATGTGAGTGTTTACGCTGAATGTAAAGTCAAGAAGAGTAAAGTCAATTCCTGTTGTCGATAAGCACGTAAAGTGTGCTGCGCCAATTTAAATTTGAAATCCATTGCGCATCGTAGATTTACTACTTGCAGCGTTTATTTTTTTAAAAAAATAATTAGGGGAGAGAAGATTTTTTATACATTTTCTTTGGTAATAGAAACTTAGTTTTTCTTTTCATGCAATCCTAGTTTTTATGAATTAAATTGAATTTTTAAGTTTTTAAACTTTTCCTGTTCATTTAGTATGTTTTCTTAGTTTTCTAATTTAAATTTTTAAACTGTACTGATACTTTTGAATATCAGTTAATAGTACTTAAATTGTTTATTAGAAAGCGTTTTTTCACAGTTAATTAATGAATATGAACGCCAATGTATTGGTAAATCGGTTATACCTAAAAGACTACAGTAAATGATATTTTGAGCGAGATGTTCATTTGTATTTTATATGTTGGGATAATTAAGTAGAACAGTAATGGGCAGTGGCGGCAACTATCCCACACTTTCTGCAAAAAAATTAAATTTAAATTCCATTTTAGCTGCCTAAAACTAGGAATTATAAAGAGGAACAGTAGTGTAATTTTGTAACTAAATTTTAAATTTTGTTGTCTACCCGCAATACACGCAGTCAATAAATTTTTGTCGCCGTCACTGGTAATGAGTGTTTAGAAGATTTCTCCAAGGAATCAAATTAAACTAAGGACGACTTTTTGGTAACAACAAATTTAATTAAATTGATAACAACAAACTTAAATTTTTAAATCACTAATGATAAAGGCTTAAGAACTTTACTTTGAATTTCTATAGTCTAAAACTTTAATAACTGAGAATTATTCAATGGCAACAAAAAAACGTTTTCACACTACAATCGTCTTTTTCTTTTCAGTTCACAACCAGAAAAGGAACAGCAACGTATTTTTTACATAAAATATTTGTATAAGATATAAACACTGCGTCACAATAAATTGTAAGAAGTTAGATGACAGACTCTTCCGCAGTGTGTCATGCAGTGCAACATTAAGTTACATATCACACAACATATTATTGTGATACATCATGAAATGAACGCATTAAATTTTTTACATTTTATAGAAGGCAGTATGACTTTGTTCGTCGCATAACAGATTCATTTCATTTGCAAAACGCATAATTCAGTGATTTATATAGGCAGATTAAACAAGGATTTATATAGGCAGGTTATAGAAGGACTTATAAAGGAAGATTATAGAAGGAATTTTATAGGCAAGATTATCGACATACTCAAGTTTACTATGACTGATTTCAGGGGGATAAATATGAAAAAATTATAAATCTGAATTTTCGTATGTTTGCTTTACTTCGTATTATGGAAATGGGTCTCTTGTTTTCTGGATCCGTAAAGCTAGTTGAAATCGCATATTAATTTCAGCTTTACTCTTTATTATCCAATTCCTTTGTGATCTGGATCGTTTCTCAGATAACTAAATCCACAAGTACGAGACATTTCACAGAAAAAAAAACTAAAGCCCAAATCGCAAATCATTAAGAAATGACATTTACAAGATACATTTCATAACTCAGGGATCATTCTATTATTCTTAGAAATCCGTAACTTAATTTAATAATTAGACAAGTTAAGATAATTTGAGATTAGCTGCAACCAGAAACAGATTCTTGGAGACAATAGAATCATTTTCCGAGGTTAAAATATCATTACAAAGCCTCAAAATGTTTCAAAATTCAGTTTTTTTAAAATGAATAACAATTGTGCCATGATCACACTGGGATTTCCAGTTTAGAAGATTACTAATTGCTTGCCAACATGAACTTACTAAAATATTTGAGCAATCTTTTAACCAAGAATTTTTTTGAAAGCATAGAACAGTTGTATAATTAATTTCTGAACTAAAATTACATTTCGCTGGAAGCATAATAATTACTGTAAAAATGTTTCACACTTTTTTACCGGTATTAATACTGAAATCACAACTTATGGTGGCTTTATAAATAATAATGTCATAAAATAAAAGTTTTCTTCGCAATCACCCAACAATACGG
Source organism: Araneus ventricosus (assembly GCA_013235015.1). Taxonomy (NCBI): domain Eukaryota; kingdom Metazoa; phylum Arthropoda; class Arachnida; order Araneae; family Araneidae; genus Araneus; species Araneus ventricosus. Next base: position 2,036,949 of record BGPR01000029.1, on the reverse strand, counting down.
ATCTCAAATTTGTGGTGGTTCTAATCTAAGTCTATCATATCTAGCCAAATTCATGAGTCAAGAATTCATGATAAAGGGGACATGCAGCAGCATCTATTGGTCAAAGCCGCCCTGCATTATTGGCCGATGAAAACGCACTATTTACAATCAAATCGAATTGAATTTAGTTTAAACTACATATCATACTTTTATAATTCGAACAAAACATTCAATTATCTGTCGTTTTGCATAGATGATCGGTCCAAGCTTTTAATTAAAAATTAATATTTTCTTTGTCTTTATTTTCTTAAGAAGATAACTTGTTTTCTTGTCAGATTTTAAAAATATCGCGAATAACACCTTTTCTCTTTAAATGTATTACGTATATCAAGGGGGTAAAGTTGTTGACATCAACTTGCTAATCGTACTTTAGTAAAAAGAGAAGTTTGAATAAATATTCAAACACAAACAATAGAGGTTTAAAATTTTTCAATTTTAAGCACAATCCAGGAACTCTACCGACCAAAAGACAGCAAACAGCTAATCAAGAATCAAGCAATGTTTGAGGATCATTTAAATTTCAAAGATGCTTAGATCTGAGCAACCATATACAAATAAACCCATTTAAATGATTGAGACTCAAGAGTAAAAAGTTAATTGAAGCGAATTAGCGCTTTAATTTCTCACCCTTTAAATAGACAATTGAGACTGGGGGAAGTTTTCATTTGGATGCTGAATTCACTCTGCAGCTTTAACTACAGAATGAATGCTAATTAGATATCACCTCAGGCAATGGGTAAAAGGAAGTTATCGGGAACACTGATGTAGACAGTAGTCAAAAGTTCAATATATGTAGGATGAAAATTTCATCAATTATGAAAATGATTTGTGTGGCAGCGAACAGCAGCTGTTGTTGTAAATAAATAGTGGAGGTTTTGGGAGATTTTATTAAAAATTCTTCTCGTGTGTCTGTTCTCTTTGTTAGGTACGGGGGCATGGGGCGGCGTTCTGTCTTCTCTTTGTTTTCTTATTTTTATGTTCACATATTTTTATTTATTTCTCTAAAAACTTTTTTCCCTTCCGTGCTTCATTTTCAGATAGTTTTACACCCTTTTTTGTGACAAAATTTTTTTCCATCAGCAAATAGAATGTGTTTACCTAGAAACATGGAAATAAGCAACTAAACTGTTGATTGCTAATCAATTGAAATTATTCATTTTTAGTGTATTTGTAGCTTTTCCCTTCATTACTAGATATCGAGGGTTTTTTTGTTGAGATTAACGAAATCCACATACCATGAAGATAAATATTTACTTATTTATTATATAAAAGTAATGTGAGATGATTCAAAAGATTAAATAATTTTATTAAATGTATTATTATTATATTAATAAAAATATGAATAATTGTATTTATTTTATATCGATTTTTGCGAACTAATACTTGGGAATTTAAGAAATGTAAGTATCATCAAAATGTATGATGAGCTGATAAAATGATGAGCCTCAAATTTCGACTAAGCAACTCCATTCAAAACCATTAATCAGCGCGTAAGAAACTCAGTATCATAGAAATGTATTCAATTTCATCTTCATTTTAAATTTTCTCTTACATAAGAAAAGCGTATTTTTCACTCAGTTTTAGAGAGAATTTAGATTTTATGTTTTGCAAAATAACGTGCGACTCTTTTAAAGTAAACGTTCAACAGAAAAGCTAATTATTTTATACTTAAAGAATTTAGTCTTTTGTCAGAAGCTTTAAACTAATAGGTTAAAATTATGCTTCAGAATTCTCACAATGCCACATTCATACATATTCAGGGTGATTCAAAAGTCCTTAGAGTCAAGTTTTAAGGGTCTGTCAGGCATACAGAAACAAGTTCTTTTTACAATAGAACATGGGGTCACAAACGCAAAGGGAGAAGGATGCAGAGGGTTCTTTGTCAGTGAATTAAGTAGAAGAAAAGGATAGACAAGATAAAATGTAAAGCGCAAAGTTATTGAAATACAAATTCACAATAGCCCAACAAGTCAGTTGCACGAAAAACAACATTACAAGGCGTGTGCTATATGACACGTATGATTGCAAGTAGGACGCTGTATCAGCAACAAACCTTTGGAGTAAGTAAAGTAAGTGTTCAAAGGACTTGCCATCCCGGAAGCGATACTGTATTCGTTTGCTGTTTTTCATCCAACTAGGTTGTTGGGCTATTGTGAATTCGTATTCTATTAAACCTGTGTTGTACATTTTATCTGGTGTATCCTTTTCTTTTAATTAATTAATTGCGAAAGAGACCCCTGTAGCGGTCACCCTTTGCGTTTACGATTCCATATTCTATTGTAAAAATGACTTGTTTCTGTGTGCATGACTTAGTCTTTAATTGTTCTAAAGTCTTTTCATTCACCTTGTATGTATCTCATGAAAGATTCTTAAGCTATAAAATTTTCTTTTAATTACGTTTGGAATTCGAGAACAAATAATGTGAACGCAAAAACCAAATAAAACAAATGTTTCTATCCGATTTGAAAATTTATTTAACTTTCCAGAGAAGAACAAAAGCCAAAAAACAGCTTAAGTTTTAAATTTATGAAAATACAGTACTTCCATTTTTTACAGACAACCCATATTTTAATTTATCAAATATCTTGGCCTGCAATTTCGTTACTTAAAAATAAATTTGAAAGCGAAAAAAATGTGTGAAGAAAGTTTTGTAAGTTTAATCAAGATTAAGTTTTTTTATTATCCCATCCCTGACTTTGATTTAAAAAGTTTGAAAAAGAGATAGTGTAAACGTAAAGGGAAAAAAACATCACAGTCAATTTCACTCAAGCTTATTCAAAATCTATTAATTAAACTCAGCATGTATATATATGTTTGTTGGAGTATTACTTCCGAACGGTTGAAACGATTTTGATGAAACATAGCACATTTGTTCCTCATTGGCGGACTAAGAATAATATAGAGATAAATTAGCCCTAACCCACTTCCCTCTGAGTAGGGTAGGGGTGAGTCGAATAAATTTAAGCAGCAAATGGAGTGATTGGCAGCAAATTTGATATACATGTTTCAACTTGTCAAACTAAAAATGTAGGGAGTGGTTAAATCTTCTCCAACCCCTCAGGATGATAACCATTCGAAAGGTGTACTCATTTCTCATAAGTCGACTAAAATTACAGTAGTTTTAAATCAGTCTTAACGCACCCCCTTCTAGATAGAATTGTTCAAATAAATTAAAGAATTAACAGGCTGGTTTGGGTGAAACTTGGTTCACATGTTCAAAACTGACAAACTAAAAATACAATGGAGACAAATCTTCTCTAGTCAACCCCTTAGGGTGATAACTCCCTCTCCCATGGCATGTAGGGACATGTACTCAGAACGTCTGGAGAAATTTTGATGAAACTAACCATACACATTTCTCATTACTGTATTAAAATTACTGTAATGGTAAATTAACTCTAACTCGCTTCCATATGGGTTCGATGAGGGTGAATCATTGGAATAATTTTAAAAATGGACCGATGAGCGGGAGTTTTCGTTGGCATGCTTCATTATGAAGCGATTTTGTTGGAGCTTGATACATTTATCTCTCAATGATCGTCTAAAAATACCGCAAGGCTAAAAAAGTAGCGTTTATTTTTAAATTATTTTATTAAAATTTGAACAATATTCCATCAATAAAATGATAAAATACCTTGTTATTTATGCAACGCCGTTCCTTTTCTTCTAATGTTAAATGAATGGTAATTGAATATTGTAGTGGAAAATTACACCCTAACTCACCTCCGTCTGGGATGGATGAGGGTGAATCATCGAAATACATTTTAAAATGGACGAATTAGTATGATGACTACATTTTGGAGCGGTTTTAATGGAACATCGTACAAATGTTTCTCAATGATCGACAAAAAATACGTTAGGGTAAAAAGTAGGGTGAATATGTAAATTAGTTTTTCAAAATTTGAGCAGTATGCCATCAATAAATTATAATAATAAAATACAATTTTATTTATATTACATTGTTCCTTTTCCTCTCTCCCACAAAATTTTCATAAGTAAAAGACTAGACTACTCTGCTAGTTCATTCTAACCCTCTAATTGGAGAAAAATTGACTTTTCATATCATTTTATGTTGTTGCTGTATGACATTATTATAAAACTGTATTTAGCTGAAATCTATCCAAATATTTTTCATTAAAGTGTGCCAGTTTAGAGAAAAACTAAGCAAAACTTGGCCTCATTACATAAACAAATAAATAAAAAAACACTCTCGATTGTACGCTGTTTTATTTGTTGATTAGCTTTCATTTTAACGAGCACAAAAAAACACACACAAAATCTTATCTAAAAACTGTTTATTTTCTTCAGGAAATTGGTACGGTTCTGCAGTTTTTATACTAATGTAATATGCAAGGCAGTCGGCAGATGGATTTATTGATATATTTTTGATTGATTCAAGTACGGAAAATTAAATCTTTGAGCTAATTAAATTTCTATAAAAAAACATGTGTCTTCAAAGATTATTACATCAAATTATCTTCAACAAGAAGTTTTCTTCAAACAGAAGAAAAACTTTTAACAAGATTGATGATAAAGACAAAACTGTTTAAGATAAAAATAGGAAGTTACATAATTATACACCACTGAAAGAGAAAAAAAAGCTCAACTACGAATTTTTCGAAAACTACGTTACTAACCCGAACTTGGGCGTTAGATGTAAGCCTTAATATTAAACCGAAGCGCCTTAAATTTCGTAATTTTCATCAGAGAATTTGTCTTTCTAAGCCGAATAAAGAAAATATTTTTCGATCAAAAAATATTATTTTTGGGTATCTAAACCTGATTTCGAGCACAGTTTTTCTTACATATTACTCTCGGCTTTCGCTTTGAATAAAAATTTATCTTTTTCCACAAGAACTCGCTTTTCTTGCTGACTTCTTTTTCCTTTGCTTCCTTTTTAAATCCCTTACTGAAATATTCTTTCAACTAAACTTCTTCTCTCAAATCTTTTCGTGTTCTTTTTGACTCGCGAGAGAAAGCAATATCTCTTCCAAAAATTTTGCTCCTATATTCTTCACTTGTCTTTAAAATTCAAGCTTTTACTAAAAACGAGAGCGTGGTAAAAAGATGTTAATTCAGTTATTTCATTAGAATTCAGATTTCAGGGTTTTTTCACTACATTGCGTTTCTTCTGATGCGTTTGAAATCTTTATGGTAAATGGATTTATTTCATCGCACATTTATTTGTATTGGCACTTTGTAATGCCTTTACATTTGAGCATGTGAGAAAGAAATGATCTGCAAATTTATGACTAGTCTAAACAAAGAGAAAAAAAATCAACATGATTAATGCAAATTTCATTTCAACAAAGAAAACGTGTAGGATAGTTCTCCCCTTGACTTTCTTGTAAACTTACACAATGTGATGTATTTTATGTTTAGCTTCCTAGAATAGTGAAGAAAATGGAGTATGCATTTTGAACTCCTTCTCGTTGACTGATTGGGTCCAAAAAGTGATATAGATCTATAATGTTGGTGTCAAGATCATATACCGAATTTCATGTACCTAGCTTGTTGTATTCTTGAGTAATCGTGACCACATATACACGAATAGACAGACAGACAGATACACAATTCTTGAGCGATTTGGTTTGATAAGGATCTACAAATCTAGCGATAAAACCATGCACGAAATTCCATCCATCTACCCGTAGAGTCTCTGGTTATCGCGCTCATACACAAAAGGATGGACCGATAGACATATTTCCTTTCAACGAGTTTTGTCCAAAATTTGGTACAGAGCCACAATTTCGGTTTAAAGACCACATACCAAATTTCATTAGTGTAGCTTGATCTGTTGTAAGTAATCATGTTCACAGACAGACATAATTTCAAAAATGTTTTTTTTCAGTCTGAGAGAGTTCTAAATCCTGGAGATTAATCAAAGTCTTAGGATAAAAGATTAATATTCTATCTCTTGTAAACTTCATACAGAAGGAAATAAAAAATTAATGAAGAAAAATGTGTGTTATACATGAGAAATAAGCTCTCTATGAAGGAAGGAAAAGTTTAGTGTTTTGGTCATCATTTTATTGTCCTTCCTTTAAAAACGCAAGGTTTAACTCCGAATGTATTCTTGGCATCTTTCTCCAACGAAAACCCGACAAGAAAAGAAGGTAGTATAGTTTACCAAAGTATTGATTTTAAAGCATTGCGACAGATTTTTGGGTTTTGAAATTGAGAAACGTTAAAACAAAAGGCTGAATCTATTTGACAGAAAGAACTGAAAACATCATATATAAATGAGTCAAAAATAAGGATTCATGTATTGCGTCCGATTAAAAATATTTTATCAGAGTGTGATGTGATGTGAAATAGAGCTGTACCTAAGCAGTGCATAAACTGTTGACATGTTACATAATGCTTTGCTTTTTTATTTACATTATTAGTATCTTTTGCGACTTTATAAATAAAGCAGAATGAACTTCCTATCATTGGTACCATTTTGCTTTGAGCTACAGAAGCGTATCCAAATTAATGGAAATACTTTAAGCAAGCAAATAATAGGCATGAAATATTCTGTATTATTGCTTTTATCCTTTAAAATTGCTTAGAATTTCTTTGCCATGGTTGTATATAAGTCTTGGATGGTGAGGAGTTTTGTTGTGATATTCTTTATGTGAACTACTCCATGCCGGTTGTATCTCACTCCATTTTCTAAACCAGACAATAGGGGCTTAATGTTGGCTACATCTGGTAAGTTATGCAAGTGAGGGAAAGTTTGCAATATGGCCTCTGTATTGCTTAAACCATGATAAAAAGTTAGATGGCTGTCGAGATAAGAATTTCTTCAATATGTTAAAAGCTTAAGAACGAACTTTTGCGATGATAGCAGAAATTCGGCTGATTCAGGTACGAGAAAAAAAGAAAGAAGAACCCTGGATTGATTGATTACGTTTGCCAATAGAATAAAAACGGGACATATTGAAAGGTTTAAAATCGTATGTTAAATACATACTAAACCTTATTTTATCATTCTAAGCGCTGTAGTCTTATTCATTTGTTATTTGCAAAATATGAGTCTGACGTATTAGAATACAACTATGCCTGGCGTTTTCATATGTGAAATCCTTGAGTTTTATTGCGATTATACTTTTATCCATTATGAAATTTCACCTGAAGGGCACATCAAGTATGAGTAAGCAGATTCTCGCTTTCTTGGTGGGTACAATAATGGTGGTGTTACTCTTATGGGTACATCGCTGATGACGAGTCTTACCTCTGTCTGAAAGTTCTTCCCAAGTTCCTCTCGCAATTTCTTGCATAAAACCCGTATTTAGAACGAATAAAGACTTTACGTTCAGAACTGAATTGCAGCAGCGTTTTTGGTTAAACTAAGAGAAATTCAAATGAAGTATTCGATTTTGTTGCAGCAATAAAAAAACCCCTCAGATATTGGCGCAGCGCCACTTCTTGCTGCAAATGTTAACATTTTTTTTCTTTTTTTCCATAGAGGCGCAACATTTGTACTACGTAAGAGTGAAATTTTGTTTCATTTGGAGCCCTAGGACCGACTCTAAGGCCTTCTTAATAGGCGAATTTTAATTATTACAACCCTGTATGTAACATCCGTTTAAAATGCAAGTGATAGCTATTTGTTCGCCATTAAAATTTCCAGTCTTGTGACAAAATGAATTTAATAAAAACTGATTTTAAAAACACATTTTTATTAGCGCATTAAAGAGTAATTTTTTAAAGATTATTTTCTATTTTTTAGTCTTTAGATTATAATTCTTTATTATAAATATTATGGAATCATAAAATCAACTTTGCCTCAACTCATCATCAGGTATCGAATCAAAATTTTATTTATTAATCTATTTAATCTATTAACTGATAATTGAGTTCCAAAAATATTAAAATGGTGTGTTGTCATTCATAAGACACAAATGTACGAAATTTCAAAACCTTAGCACATCAGGAAGTGAGTGAAAATGCGATCACAAAATGTCATGTTTACAAACATAAAATAGGTCGAGTTTAATAAAAACAGCACTTGCAGGAAGTTTTTCTTCATTATTTTATTACGAAGAAATTTTTCCCTTTTGTAGTTGAAAACTAAAGGAATAAATATATCGAATAGGTCTTGCAAAGAAATGGTTTCTTTGATTTAAAAATATTAATTTTCATACACTTAATTAACTAAGAGCATGGGAAAAAAGCTAAAAAATGTTATGTTGAAGAATTGGAAACAGTACTGCGCGAAAATCGCACAGCTCAATCGTAATTGGTTAAACTTTACTCAACCATACATTCCGCAATATCTTCATACAATAAACAACGTCCAAAAGCAAGGAAATTTGTTACTGTATGAACTCAAAGAAAGAGGCAAGGAACACCCATGAATTCTAGGACAACCCTATTTACGGTTCTTGTAGTTTTAAGGCTTTTCATGAAATCTATTAGTCTTTTTTTTATCTATTTATCTCCCTAGTTTGATGATATTTCAAACATCCCCCCTTAACAGTCACCCAAGTTGTTAAAATCTAAACAAGAGAGAGTACTTTAATACTTAAAATATAGTTTATACATAAGAACTTGAATTTACTACCTGATTTTAGACTATTTTGTTTTATTTACGCTATATTTTTATAAATAAGATCTTAAGATAATGCAAGTGTTTTAAAAATTTATAAGTTAGTTCATTCATAAAACTAATCAACCTAGTTGACTATATTTAAAATTTACTTTCAATTAGATGCTATTGCGTAGCTTGAAAATTGAAATAGATGATTGCAACCTAGAATTTTATGAAATTAAATTAATGATTTGGGTCTTTCATTTGATAATTATGTGTTGCAGTACATTCTGTCCCGGAAAACATTTTCAACAAAATCTATGATTTGTGAAGTAGAATTCCTCAATATTCTAACAGCAACTTCAGTTTGAATAAAATTCTTCTGGCATTTTATCAGTTACTTGTTTGAGAATAGGAAAAATATTTAAAGCCCTAATGCAATGATTATTATCATTCTGAATAAACAAGAGGTATACCAAATCTCTATCGAAAACAAGATAAAGAAAATTTGAAACTTTTTGGCTTCCTCGGTGGACTTACGAAAGCGTACATCTCATTTCTACTGTCATAATTTTCAAATTTATCTCTAAAGAAATTTTATTATTGAGTGTAAATTCTGCAAACACAGTCTAAAAAAATATTGAAATAGGTTTTGGAAACAAAGGATAAAGATATAATAGCAAAAAAGGGTCATCAGAAATAAGATAGTAGCATCATTAAGAAGCATTTGTGCCGAGTCATTGCTTTTACTTACCCGCAAAATGCTATTTTATACCTTTATTTGAAATGCAGTGGGAAAATGTTAAAGAAAATGAATAATTTTTTTGAAATAAAAGTAATATAGACGGATTGGGAAATGCCATAAAATGAAATTCAAACTAAGATTGTATGTCTCAATAATGTCACACGTAACATAATAGATGGCGCCATGTGTCATCGAAATGAAGTCGGTCGCTCATAAGAATTTATTATTGAAAACTTGAATCATATGGTTAATTTCTAAAATACAAAAATTTAGTTGTTTTATATTTTGATGCCTTTTCTAATTTTTAGAGGAGTTTCTTAAAATGCGTAGTAATTCTGAAGAGAAAAGAACTGTTGTTATTAATATTGCTTTCTGTTTTCATCTTGTCTACCAGCATAAGTTGACATCTTATTTCAATATTTCTTTAAAATTTCAACATTAATTTATTCTTGTAAATCGGGAAAGAAAAGAATAAATTCTCATTCAACTTTTTGTAGCACAAAAACTGTATTTTTTTTTTTCCAAAATTACCTATTTACCTAACAATGAACGCGATTGCATATTAATTTTGTAAAGTGGACGACTGTTTCTGAAAAGTGATTCTTACGAAAAATATTATTGTATGCTCTACATTGTGAGAAGCGATGAAAATATATCATTCATGTAATAGAAAGTTGTGCATTTTCAGTTCTTCTGTCATTATTATTATAATTCTCCTTTAGAAAATAGACATTTTTTAAAATAAGACACTGGGACAGTGAAACATTTACTAACTTATTTATGATCGAGAGCTAAAAGAATTTAAAATCAAACAGCTCTTGCGGTCTGATTCTGAATAATCAAAACTAATTCTATTGTTATAACTAACATAAATTTCAGCCAAGTTCCAAGTGAAGTTGAAAATGTATGACATGCTGCCATCTACTGTTGGTTTTATTAACAAACCACAGTTCTCAGAAATTTACTCTAGAAACACATTTACTTATTCGATGAATAAAAACGTTTATAAGAAACAAAATACGGTTACTTTTGTGCAAAATCTTATACTCTTCAAGTAAAAGCAGTAATGATGGTTTTATAAAAGATTTTGCACATGAAAGAAAATAAATTCATCTACAATTTATGAATACAGAAAAAAAAGTACTGCCTCTGTCCCATAATAATAGTAAAGTGAATATTTAAACGGGAAATATTGGCGAATGTAGCTGTAAGTTATGTTGTAGCACAAAATTGCGAAGCCTTCAATCAAAATCAATGTTTCATGACATCTGTCATTTGTTTTGACACATCTTTCAGTTTTTAGGTTAACCTAATTATTACGAATTATAGCTATTTTTCTAATTTCATCCGCTGACTGAAATCAATTGTTTTATTTCAGTTGAATATCAACCCATTGTAAACTTAAGATGAAAAAAAGAAAGTTTTCAAGCAAAGATCGAGTTGCGATTGTCCAGTTCATTAAGCTCAAGCATATAGGGAGAGCAAAGCTTCGCAGCCAAGGGATCCTACCTACAAGTTTAAAATACAGTAACGACATTATTGAAAAATCCAGAAACTATCTGAACACTCAAAATAAAAATTAGGAGTAATATTTTTAATTTATTGTTTAATTTAATCTATTTTTTGATAATAAATCTTGCATTCTATATTTATTTTCTTTTGCTACTATTGTCATGGGACAAATAAAATTCATCAACTGCTATGCAGAGGGAGTATTATTTCATGAGATTTTAATAAATAAATGCACCAATCAAATTATAACTTAACAAATGTATCTAAATTGAAAACGAAGAGTTTTTGTCAATTAATCGTTTTAGGGATGCATTGAAATATATGAAAGCAAAAGGATATGGTTTATAACTCTTTTTAAATATTATCTTAGGCTTATAAAAAAAGGTATAACATCTGTTACTTTATTTATAATCTCTATACAAGTTTCTTAAATAAAATTTTATGTGTCTGAAAATCAAAACGTGGAGAAATTATGTCAGAAATTTTTTGGTGAATCATCAGATCGTCATGCAAAAGAACTGAACTCTTTTTTTTCAAAGAACGTAGCATAAATTTTTATTTCAATCCTATCATAAGGAATTTTATATCATTTTTTATTAAAAACTTGGTAGCTTAACATAGTATAAACAATAATGATATCACACAGAAAGATCTTTAAATTATTTTTTTAGTTCATGATCCTTTGTTTATAGCTTTAATCTTAACAATAAGAGTAAATGCTTATCAAATAGCAAAATAATTGCTGGGTTATACAGAGTGGAAAGTGCATAAGTTATTCAGCCAGTTATTTTGTGAGCAAATATAGAAGTAGTTATAAAACTGGTGTCTTCATATAGGAAGGAGGGTATACGTTACACACTCACAACACTTATAGCTGAGAATTGTGTAACTCGGCGATCTTATTTCGAAGCCTACTGGAGGCAAAGGAAAATAGCCAGTTAAAAAGCTGTTCAATGTCATCGATTTAATTGGAAATGACACTTCATGTGCATGAACGACGTAAAGCTAAAACTGCGAATTTAAAATTTTGTTCAATTCCCATCGCTACTATTGTTGATTCCGCTACAAAGAAGTACGCAGGACACAAATCGTTCACTCCAGTCAAAATAATGAGGCAAATCGCGCTAACTGACATTCACACTATTATTTTTCGGCTTAGGCTATTCATGCCCGAGGAGTATCATTTCATATTAAATCGGCGACACTGAATGTCTTATCGTCTGACTTTTTTCCCATTCCTCCAATAGTTTTCACGAAAGGATCACTAAGTTCAACATTCGCAGCAAGGGGCGTTGCAAGTAGTCTCATTGTGTAACTTATACTCACTTTTCTATCTGTAGATACCATTTTTATGACCATAGCTACAGCCGTTCATATATTAAACGGCTGCGTAACTAACGCTCTTTCTACTCTCATTCAGGCGCTTCGGGTAAGGCGAGATAGAAATTTAGAAAGCTATCTCGATAACGAGAAACCCAAGATCGACTTCGGCTTAAATTTTATTAACCTTAAATTAATAATTAAAATTCATTATTATAAATACTATGGACTCTTCAAATTATTTTTTTTAATTCAATACCAGACGATACCACACTTGCGGAATCAAAATTTAATTAAATCCATCGATTAACTGATAATTAAGTTTTAAAAATATTAAAGTTTTAGATCTTTATCTATAATAAGCAAGTGTACAAGATTTCAAAATTCTAGCACATCAGAGAGTGAAAAATTGATTACAAAATTTCATGTTTCTAAACACGAAACATGCCAAGTTAAATTATTAAGTATTTTAAAAAAAAGAGGAAAAATAGGAAAAATGCTCATATTAATAGAAACATCAAATACATTTTTACTGCTACTTATTTAATAATAAAAAAATCTCTTAAAACTTTGTGATTAATATCAATCCACACTTAAAATTAAAACATAAAAATTACATAATCAAAAAGTGAAAAAATATTACAGTAGAACTTCAATTAACCGTCACCGCCCGAACCAACCGTATAGACGGATAACAGAAATCTCTTAATACATAAATGTACAGTAACGTGATTTTCTGCTGGGTTGGGACGAAAATGAAAATAAAATTCTTTAAAAATGAATAATACACACATGTTGTATTTATTTTTACAAAAAAATCAATATAAAGTTCAATATAAGAGTAGTAATGTGTATAAATGTATTGTAATACAGGGTGTTCATTAATTATTGTCGGGGTTTCCGTACCTCATAACTTTCGAATGAAAAATATTACGCAAAAACCGATTACGTATTCATAAATTACAACTCAAAGAATTTTACGTGGCAACAATGCGATCTTAGCGCATTTGCAGTCTGTGTAATTATGACGTCATAAATAAAAATGGCGACCGTGCAAGAAAAAGCAATGTGTGTATTGTGGTTTTTCGAAACTAAATTTGGTTTGGGGGTTTGTCAAGAACATTGTGTACAAGACCCCTGTGCTCTCCCTTGATGAACTGAAGCGCAGAATTGTTACGGCGATCCAAAATGTTACCCCACAAATGCTGGAGAACACTTGGAGGGAAATCGAATTTCGTCTCGATGCGTTACGAGCCACGAAGGGCAGCCATGTGCAAATTCATTAATCTTTTTAATATCATTAATGAAATTCTTTCAGTTGTAATTTACGAATACGTAATCGGTTTTTGCGTAATATTTTTTATTCGAAAGTTATGAGGTACGGAAACCCCGACAATAATTAATGAACACCCTGTACTATAATACAATAGCGACTGGTTAATGCAGGTTTGAAGAGCGAGATCGATGTCAACTACTCCGTTTCCAACGATTAGTCACTTTCTTCATCATCACTTCAGTCACTTTCAGCTTTATATAGTAATCCGAAGTAATTTGAAAAGTCATCCGAAGACAATTTTGAAGATGTCTGTTTGTTTGTTGATTCGATGACGGATAACAGAAACTGACGGTTAATCGAAGTTTTACTGTATTACATATCAATTCTGGAGATATTTCTCCGTTATTTTAGTAACAGTGCTCTCATATGGACACTAGATTTTGTCATCCTTTTTTGGCCACATCCAAACACACTGTTCTACTCGATGCAACTCACGACACATTCCTGGCCACGAATATTTAAATTAATAATTTTAGCATGTTATTTACACCCCCATTAATGATAATCACATAGTTTCCTACTTGGAGGTCAGCAACTTATATTTCAATATCCCTAGAACTCTAAACAAACAAAAAATGTGTGTACAAATGTCACCTCGTGAATCACACTTGAATATGTTTGTTTGGAAATGTGATTCAGACAGGATATATAAATCATTCTAAGCAGAAGTTCTACTTTCCTTCACATATTGCAATGCACTTCTCAACCAGGCCAGAGTTTTTGGCTTTAAGTTATTAACTTCGAACCAGGTGTAGAATAAGCGAAGGACTAAATATGTACATGATAAATGAAGTCAATACATGTGTCTAAAAACATTGTATAACCTAATGAATCCTGAATTACTACCACAGAGAAAGTATTAAACTCGCCAAAAACGTCGTTGTTATACATTCATTTTGCCTGTCCAAAAGTCACAAAAAATTACGATAATCATAATTAATGGTCACAAATTGTCAAAAATTACGGGGGGGAATTTTAAATATCTAGTTTTCATAACTAGACATACTTCTTTTACTTATTTGTTTTAGGAATTTCAAAGACAATATTTGAAAAAATCTTGAAAGTAATCTGCTTATCCCTCTTTGATTTGCATACATAATGAATAATGATTTATTTGGTATCGGTGCTCATGATTACAAAGATTTAGAAAATTAAGTAGAATTAGATACCCTTTAAGCTCTTGCATACATCACGAAAAAGAAGTGAAAGAGACTTTTTCAGAATTTTATTTAGAGCATGTGTGTAAAATATATATCATCACAAAATAATATTTTGCAGAATACATGTGCGTATGTGGTTCAAAAAGTAAGGTAACAACTCCTCTGAGAAAAAATGTTTATTCAAGATATCAAAGTGATAGACAAAGGTAGAAGGCACTGCTACATATTACTTTTCCACACATTCATCATGGTTGCTGAAGCACTTGTGCCATTGGTAAACCAATCTATCGAGAAACCGGCATAGAAGAAATCAGGGTCCAGTCACGGAGCCACTTAACGACGGCTTCCTGAACTTCGGCATCGGTTCTGAAATGATGACCTGCCAGGTGATTTTTCAACGGTTCGAAGAGATGAAAATCACTTAGTGCGAAATCCGGGCTGTAGGGAGGGTGTTCCAATGTCTCAGTGGTGGACGTGCTCGACAGTTCTGTGCACTTGTTTTCGTGAAAGAAAATCGTGTAGCCACACCTGTTTTCGTGACATTGCACTAGCTCCGTAAACTTCCACTTGATGGCGATGAATTTCAGCTGGAGATACTTTTTTAAATACAAAATCCTTATTACACTTCTCACTTAAATCGTCGACCATGTATCCGTCAACGCCGCCGTCTTCTAACTTAGAATTCGGAGCGCTACGGAACAACTAGATCAATCTACTGGTGGCGTTTGAATGCCGTGATCGTCTATTCTATTTAAACATAGAATTTAATTCGCACGGAGAATTTGTGCACCCGTGAGAGTTAGTGTTACCTTACTTTTTGAACGACCTACATATATATGTTACTCAAAAAACCCAACTTGACCGAACACTAAGGTATGATAATGTTATTTAAACTAATTTCCCAAACTGGAAATAAAAATTTACCAGTTAATGAAACAGAATGTATGCTTCTGACATTAATTAATACATCTCCAACGTCCGAATTGCGGAATTTAACAAATTATTCATTCTGTTTCTTTCACATGTAATGTAATTTTGATAAAATGTGCATATTAGAACATTTTCATCATTATTTAATATCGGTTTTGCTTAATTCGTACGATAAATGATGACTTACTACCTTTGCTTAAACATTACTAATAAAAATAATTTTATTTGCTACGAAAGAGTATCATCAGAGTTGGTACCCTGTGTCAAGCATTAATAAAAAAGGAAGTGCATCTTATTGGAGAATAATACTAAAAATGAGAAGGTTTAGAAGTTTTAATGTCTTGTTTCAAATTACGAATAAAACTTGTCTATAATTAGGATTTTTAATTAGGACAAATAAGACGATTTAAAAAATAAGAAATCACGGAAATCAGTAGAATTAATGTATTTCATATTCTTCGGTGCAGTAAGGCATTTAACATGTCCCTGACTATAAAAGTATAACTATTGTCTTTGCTAATAATAAATAAATTTTAAAAAGACACTTTTATTAGTGCATTAAAAAGTTGAATATTTTATATTAAATATTTCCTACCGTTTGGTCTTTAATTAATAGTTCATTATTATAAATATTATGAAGTTTAGAAATCCATTTTTCTCAAATTCACTACCAGGTGGCTCCACGAGTATGGAATTAAAATTTAATTAAAATGATAGTTAAGTTTTAAAGCTTTTGCAAGAAGTTAAAATAGTCATCGAGAATACACAAGTGTATTGAATTTTAAAAATCCAACACATCAGGAAGTTAGTTAAAAATGAATTACAAAATTCCATCTTTACAAGAACAAAGCAAGTTTATAATAAATAAAAAAGTAATTAATATATTAAAATATAATTAGTAAATGAAAATATATTAGTATTATTATAATTCATTATTGTAAATATTATGTAATGTTGAAATTAATTTTTTTCAAAGTCACTACCACTTGCATGGAAAAAAAATTTAATTAATTAAATCACATAATTTATAACAAAGATCTGAAAATAGTGAAACAATGTATTGTCATCGACAAAGCTTAGATGTAAAAATTTTCAAATTTCTAGCAAGTACGGAATTGAGTGAAAAATAGATTACAAAATTCAATCTTTACAAGCATGAAACAAGTTGAGTTTTAAAAAATGTATAAAAATAAACACGAGAAATCTCTTCATCGTTTCCAACGGATTCAACATTTTCGGATAACACTGTATACAAGACACAGTTCACAGATATAAATGAGATTCAAAATTCAAAAATAGTCTTTCGAGATTAAAAAACTGAGAACCGCTGACCCGGACGTGATTTGAACACGCAACCTTCTGATCTGGAGTCAGACGCGCTACCGTTGCGCCACCGAGTCCACTTCGACTTTCATATATCTGCATCATGACGGTGTCTCAAAAAAAAAACATTGTTCCGCAGGATTTTTTATATGCTTTTTATGTGTTAAAACTGGCTTATATTTTTTCCTATGGACATATTTACTTAAAATATGACCACAAATAAATATTAACTGTACCCTTAGCCACTTATGAATTGGGGAAATAAAGAATAAAATGATGAAAATTTTCACTCCTACTGCGTTGTTGCTTTTTGAAAACACCATACGACAGTTATTGCATGTTCACAATAACAGCCTAAAAATTTATTAAAATGTTAAAAAGGGTATAAAAATGAATGCAGTGATAAGTTAAAATTTACAAATTTTATTTGACTGTTTAACAGTGGCGTACCTACATAAAATGGCGTCTAGGGCAAATACCAAAATTGTGCACCTCCCCGCGTTTTTTTTTTTTTTTTTTAAAAGAGAGGGGGAAGTGAACCCCGCCCCCCCCCCCCTTCCAGAAACTTTATGCCAGGGAGCTCTAAGATTGAAATTCCAAATTAACTGAAATATTATATACAAAACATTTCTGAACTAATTTGACATAGCTGGTTCACACATCAAATTAATTGTATTAATTCCGTAATGTCAAACAGCTTTTATAGTAAACACAGGGAGAAAACTGTTCCATCCGTAATCTGTAATGTCTAAAAAGCTTAAATTCTCGGCGATAGAAATATATTCGATATATTTATATCGAGATATTTAGCCATTAAAGTCGCACACGATTCTGATGGCTAATTTAATAACTGTATTTATTAGGTGGTTAGGAATTTTATATTTAACTAATTATATCGCATAAATGAATAGGACAAATCAATAACTACAGATATTTAATTCTTAAAATATGGAGAATTTATATTTTCTTATGAAATACACAGTTAAAAATATCTAAAGCTTGAGAAATTATGAAAATCTCCTAAATATTTCATGTGCACTTAATAAATATCACATGAGAAATCTCATCCCGAAAAACAATTACCTTTTTCTTAAAATTAAACACATATATAGAGAGAGAAAAAAAGAAACCTCCCCCCCCCCTTCATAGCTGTATAAAGTAAAATTTTTATAATTAAAAAGTTAGCTATAATGATCCTTTTCAATAACAGAAAATAAATTATTGAAAGATTTAATAAAATAAGTTTGTCTCAAATTTTAATATTAAAATTTACTGCTGTAAATTATATTTAAAAATATTTTTAATAATTTGTTAAAATTTTGAAAATTTTCCCAACAACTAAATATGTATAATTGAGATGATAATTTTGGAATTTTAAGATGGTATAAAATTAAAAAAATCATGTGGGTATTCTCACTCTCCAAAATGTATTCGGGCCAAATTTGGTAACTTTAAGCCAAACGGCCTGCCCTGTAATTCGCAAACATACTTTAAACAATCGCTTTCAGTATTATTAGAGATAACTGCACAATGGGACGACTCTTTCATCTAAAAGGCATCATAAGGACATATCACAAACAATTTTTAAAAAATGAAGTAGTTTCGGATTTTTTAATGAAATTTTGCTAAATTTTCTGAGAAAATTTAATGCATTATTACTTTAACCACTTAAAAAGGGTTTAAATAAGTTAGTTATTTGTGTGAAAATAACTAACTTATTAAAACCCTTAATTTTCACACAAATAACTGCGAACAGTTATTTGTGTGAAAATTTTGATACATTAGAAAAATATAAATTGCATTCCATTGATCTCGCATTTAAAACTTAATATAAAATATATACGAATAACTTAATCCACTGAAAAAAAACACAAATATGAATAATAAAGAAAAAAATATATGCATTACCTTTTATCTCTTAAGACTCTAAATATTGATAACTTAGAATGGATTCCCTATAAACTTTGTGAAACAAGTAGTAATATTTCTTTCCACGCTTTGCTCTGCCGTTTAAAAGTAGGAATAACACTTTAATCCTAATTATTTGTCACGAACTTCGGAAGAAGCCGATAGCTAATCAGTCAGTATGAACGTGGCTGTAACATTTTAGCTTCAACCATACCGTGAGATACCTCAAGACCAGTGGCCGACTGGGTCTGAAAATAATGGTTGCCAGAAGTCTGTGGAGGCCCATCCATATCTAAAAATATATCCATGATTCATTCTTATATATATAAGTACAAACATTTTTTAAAAACACAAAATTCTAAAAATTAAAAAAAAAATTACAAAATGAAGAGCGGTTTGCCATGATATTTTTCCATTTGTCAAGTTTTTTCTTCCTTTTCGTAGGTCTTTTTGTTTACATTGTTATATATATTACAAATGCGCTGTGATACCTAAAAAATAGATTTCAAACTCCTTAAAGACAAGATTATTTTGAAATATTTTTAATCGAAGCAAGCCTATAATGATTCGGACCGTAACAGATAAATTAAAATCCCGATTAAAAAAAGTAAAAACAAGCATGATGATCGACATTACACTGAAACCACCTCCAAACATCGTCAAGATTTTTGGCTAAATTAAATCTAAACAAATATGAAGAGAAAGGATTGGACTGATATGCGTCAGTTATTAATCGGTATTGGACATATGATCCCATACACGCTTGGTGGATAAAGAATGTATCCAAAATTCAGTAAATTTTATGCAAATGCGTTGTTTAAAAATCTTTCTAATAAAATAGGCTTGAATTTCTAATATTTGATTACATTAGATTGCCGTCTTAGCAAAATGGTCTAAAATTTCACTCCCTAGCTTTGACCTAGGTGAGAATGACATGACTTTTAATTCAGAAATTTTATTTTCGACATCTAAAGCTTACAAATTTTGATTTTATTTTAGTACTTTTTAATGTTGAGATGGAAGACAAACTCTCAGCGAAGAATTTTATTCTGACTCCATTCTTCAAGGTTCACCCTACTTCAAAATTAAATGCTAATCGTAGGCTCTGAAAAGCAGAATTAAATGAGATGAAATTAAAGCAAAGAATTGGTAATAGTATATTACTTTTTAAATACGCTTTAAAATTTGTCACCAAATCTTGAACCATGGGTGTATAATTTAAACAGAATCTAAATGAGTAAATTTCTCGTCCGCAGGGTTGGTTATCAATTCTAAGTTCAAAATAACGAAATCATGATTAAAGTTATTTGATTTCCAATTCCGTAAGCTAAATTTTTCGTATACTGTTTTAGCAACAAAGTGTGAAAGAGAAATGCCGCCCATTAGTAGGGTATCTCTTGAAAGAGCGAAGAAGCTTTAAAAGAAACTTCTTTGGATGATTTGGAGTTCAGTAATTTGTATTGGTAATGTTTCAATAACTTGTAATTAAACCGACATCATTAAAAAGATACTTTTCAAATTATAAACAATTCAAAAATCATTTTATTAGATAAAATTTTCGGAAGGTATCGCGAAAAAACTCCAAAATCTTGCTTAATTTTTTTAAGTAACTGGAATTTTAATTGACTTTTGGACTTGAAAGAGTTGACAGTTATTTTCATCTTGTTTTGAAGACAAACACTCATCTTTACATATATAAAAGTAAAATTTTATGCTAAATCATTTACAAACGAGATAGAGGAAAACAAGGAGATTATGAGTTTGGTGTAGAATAGTTACACTTATAGAATAGTTACACTTATAGAATAGTTACA
>BGPR01000029.1:1986497-2016334 GCA_013235015.1 Araneus ventricosus | reverse complement strand
TAGTTACACTTATAGAATAGTTACACTTATAGAATAGTTACACTTATCTAACATAAATACCAAAGTGTTTTTTTCTAATCCTGCTTTTGTATGTAGGATTTCTACAAGTAATAAAGACAAATGTGTATCTGTCTGTGTGTTGAAGTTCTACAGGACAGACCGCTGATATTGGAGTTTCCAAATTTGGTACAAAAGAGGGTGGGAATGTTCTCCTCTTAGAGGTTTTTGAAAATTTTAATTATAATTTAATTTAATTAAAAATTAAAAAAGAATTTGGAATTTTTCAGCGATAACTTCTGAAAATACTATAACATAAAAATATTCTTATACCATCTTGAATTTCAAAAAAAAATATCTTTCAAGTGATACCACAGTCAAGTTGTTGTGCAATTTCTTTCCTTAATTTTGACAAATTTTAAAAAATACTTTCAATCAAAATTTTCAGCAATACTTTACAATGATGTAATGAAAGTAAAACTAATTTCAGTATTTCATCAAATCTTAATATCTAATATTTCTCTTTTATTAAAGGAGTGTTGCATTAAAATGCATTCCATTTTCATTGTTTCGCCAGTGTTTTCATTCAGTCCAGTCCTTTTCTTTCTTAGATAGTTCAAATAAATTTACTTTTTTGATAGATTTTCTACATTATTTTGATAGTTTTACTTTTTAGCATGACCTTAAACCCATCTTTCCACTTAGGACAAAATAATCTTCCCTGCACATTACGTAATTCATTTATTTGTTATAATTACGATAAATTTTAACTTTATAATTAACTTAATAATATGTAATAATTGTACATTATAATTATGCAGATTTAAAAAAGAATAATCTTCATTGAATCTCGTGTTTTCTAGACTTTATCAATTGAATGTAAAGACTTAAATCATTAATTTCATTACACGCAAAAACATACTGCAACAAAATTTATCTCAATTCCAATACGTTTCCTATCTCCTGTTTTTTCTTTCTTTTTTTCCAACTAATTTCTTTAACAGTCTTTTGTAACAATTAATACTTTCAATTTGCCATGAACTAAATAAGTTTGCGAATTTAAAGTTTGTTGATAAGATCAAATTAAGACAATTAATGAGATGGACGAATCTGGCTGGTTGTCGAATGCAGCTAGTGTTTGATATTACAAAAGCGATGTAAAAATAGAAAAATAATAATTTCAGGTTACCTCTCAAAAATATTTTTTCTTTCCGTTTAAAAGATACGCTACACACGTCCTACTCTCTCCTGACTAAAAGCAGAAATACCACTTTTCTCACCAATTATTTTCCATGAAAGAAAGTCCAATAAGATTGAGGCCCCTTCTCTCTTCTAAAACGTTGTAAACATGACCATATAAACGCCCCCCAAACGCATAAAGAAAATGGTGAGCGTCGTTTTTTCATCGATGTCATTTGATTTCTTCAAAGGACAAAATTCCCCCCACTCACTCTAGTAACAGTTTCAGCCAAGAAAACCGTTTCTTTTAAAGACAGGAGAATTCCCTTGTTTGTCAGCTTTATGACAGTAAAATGAAACTACAAAAAAGAAATTAAAAAGCACATCCTATAGACAGCTGTCACAAGAGCTGCACCTTTTCTGCATAAAGGAATGCAACCCCTTCAGTCTTTCCGGGGCTTAGGAAACCATTTAAAAAATCTAAATGAAAGAGGTGCCCTGTTCCAACGGTCAGAGTCTTGCTCGAGGGTCTGTAGATTTATGCGGTTCTCACGCGGCTGGTCAGTTTTCGACCAGCCGCACCGCACAGTGGGTGATCGAATTCCGACGGCAATAAATCCCCTACAAAGGATATGGAACACTGAAAAATAGACCTTGGGTACAGGGCTATTTTATTTATTTATTTGATTCAGAAAAACTTACTATACAGAAATAGTTATTCCTTTTCTCTCTGTCTCTCTCTCACTTCCTGGGGGCCCAAACTGTCTTATTTTAAGGGGGCCCACTTGCCATCGGGCAAGCTGGCAACTTCGCCAGTCTGCTACTGCTCAAGACCTTGTGAACTAATTGATATAGTATCTTCCCATGACTAAAACCAGGGCCAGAGAAATATTTCCCTGGTCCTGGAAAAAGATCTGGTAAAACGATCTGAGGATGATTAAGTATACTTCGCCCCCCCCCCCACTGACACACAAATCTTTCAAAAGGAACCTAACGAGCTTTTGCAGAAGGGGTTTCTGTAACCAGACTTTTGCAGCATAAAACTATTTGCTTTTTTTCGTGAGAAACGTAGCTCAAGTTGTTTCCCAGGCTGTGAAAAGGTAAAAAGGCCTTTATGTTTCCCCATACTTGATTGGGACCACTTTAATTCTTAAGCAGGGGCGGCTCGTGTGTACGGGATGCAGAACTGCAGCACTCCCATCTTTTTTCAGTGCATAAATTTAATCACTTATTTATTTAGTTTTGAATGCAATATACGAATCCATCAATAAAACTAACTATCGACGCTTTCAGCTGAGCCGAAAAGCTGGAAAAACAACCAAGGTTACTTACTTCATAGGAATTTTCCCTCAGAAAGCTTTTATCCCTTCAGGAACTATAAAATCCCTTTATATCGATTGCCGCAAGACAGGTAATAGTTTTAAGGGTTTTTTTGACTGCGGAAAAATGTGTCACGGGATGAAATTTGAAAATAAATACTTTGAAAATGAATAATAAAGATAAATGAAGAAATAATTAATGATAAATTAAAAAATTACTTTAAAAATTATCGTAGATAAATTGGAATGATTTTTTCTTTTTTAATTCAATATAATTTTTCAAAAAATTCTATAATTTTTTCAACTACTTCTAAATATGGATACATCTAAAAGGAGTGGATTGCAAAATTTAAGCAGCACCAATATTGTGCGATATATTCACTGTCGAAAAGAAGCTCTGTCTTAGGGAGTTGCTTAAAGAAACATGCATTTTTAAAGAATATCAAATACCTGTGTTAGCCGCTCAGCATGAAATGTAAGAATGTAATGTTTGAATGAATATAATTTCTCAAAGAGCTTCAGCAAGGGCAGTCACATAGAAAAGCACCACAGGACGCTTACAGGTAGGTATAATACCATAAATTAACCATTTTTTTTCGTTCTTTCTCGAATTCGTAATATACAAAAAGAAATCATTGTAATTGCTAAATTTTCGACCTCCATATTTTGAGAAATCGACACGTTTTAGAATTTTCGGGGTCTCCTTCTTCTTCCCACCTACGCTGAAAAAAAAATTGGAAATTACGTCTGTCTGTCCGTCTGTGTATGAGCATTATAATTCAAAAAACAGATAGAGGAATGAATCGTGGGATGAGATCTCAACACCAAATTCGTGAATATAGCAAATTTTGGACGATATCCATCAAAGAAATTCTGTTTCTTACCTGTCCGTTAGTGTCTTCATGTCATTTGATGGCCATACCAATATTGTGAAAAACGCTATTGATCATTTCACTCGAAATAAAACCAGAAGAACCGATTTTATTTTAAGAAGTTTTGTTAATTTCTATAAACAATATCTTTATCCCTATATAGGTATTTATTTTAACTTAGAGCGTTCACTGATTTTTTTTTTCATGCTCAGTCGATTCTCTAAATCCCCATAAATGGGAGTAAGAGACGTAGCAAAAAAAACTGTGAAAAATCATTTTAAAAATTCTTATTTATTGTTAGTTAAAAATTAGTAATTTCTAAATCAAAATTTCTTTACTAAAAATAATTTGAAGTCAAAAAATCTAATAAATTTCTTTTATTAATTATGTATTAAACTATTGAAAATTAGTTAAAAATGTCCTAACTTAAGATATGCGGAAATCATTAGTAAGCAGTGTAGAATTTTAGGTTGCAGCACCCTCACTGTGATTTAGCACGAGCCGCCACTGTTCTTAAGAATCAGGGGAATAAGAGATTAAAAAACCGCACTATTCTCTTATATGTAACTAATTGATTCCTCAATTTTGCGCCATCTGGTACCCACCCTCTTTACGCCACTGCTGTTTAAAGCGTAACATTAAAAAAATGAAATATTCATAGAATTTAATTGTCCAAATAACTCGTAAAAATTCCAATAACTGTCAAATAATCTCATGTCATCACTTCGACTACTTTAAATTTCATTCAAAACTGACTTCTTAAAGCAAGGAGTTTTTTTCCTACTTTCTTCACAAAAGACTGGAGTAGATTTTGAATCTGTTCTTCATTTTTTGTTATCGATTGACCGAAATCTTCCATGCCCCGTCCCCCGTTTCGGCTGTGTCATTTACTACTTATAAATTCTTGGTAAAAGTTTTCATTTCTTTGAACCTGAAATCTTCTTTCCAAGCCTGAGAAATGTTTTTCAACCAGGCTCCATATTGGTTCAACAAATGAAAAATCAACCCTGACTTCGGTCCAACCAATTGATGCAGTTTTGTCGTATGATTTAAAACATTGAAAACGGAGACACCAGTGGGAGGTGATTTTTAATTAGCTTTGTATTCCATTAAGGATGCTGCAACCCTTCTCCTTCTTCTTCTCAGAGTTCGACAATTTCTTAGAAAATAAAGAAAATGCCACTGCTTCTTCTGTCAAATACCACCAATGTCTACTGAAAGTTAAAAGGCCAGCTCTGGCAACCCCAAGTTCGTATTTCTCGTACATGTTCAGGGACTCGCAAAGCATCAGATCATTTACAGGGGTATCTTCAGAATTTTGGGCATTAAACCAAACCTTAACAAAAGACATATATTTGAACAAACATATTTGATGCAGTTTTTGTATTTTACTATTGCCATATTTTAGTTGTTTACTAAAAGTATGCTTCTTTGCCGAGTAAAGTATTGTATGCATTCACCTGGCTTTGTGAGCTGACCCAGGCATTTTCCAATAAACTCCTCGAGAAGAGTTTCTCTCAACACTATTAGGATAATTTTGGCACATTCCTCTAGTCACTGACTGCAGCGAATGTGTCGCAGTCCGTCCCTGAACAAGAATTTTCCATGAACAAATTTGTTGAACCAATATGGAGTTTGGTTGAAAAACAATCCTCGGCCTGGAAAAGATTTCAGATTCAAAGAAATAAAAACTTTTATCAAGAACTTCAAAGTAGTAAATGGCACAGCCGAACGGGGGGGGGGGCATAATTAATGGAAGATTTCGGTCAATCGATAACCAAAAATGAAGGACAGACTCAAAATCTATTTCAGTATGTTGAAGAAAGTAGTAAAAAAAATCCTTGCTTTAACAAGGCAATTTTGAATGAAATTTAAAGTAGTTAAAGTGATGACATGAGATTATCAGATAGTTATTGGAAGTTATGTTAACAATTAATTACTGTTAGTATTTCATTTTTTTAATGTTACGTGTTAAACTGTCAAATCAAATTGTAGATTTTAATTTATCACTGCAATCATTTTTATATCCTTCTTTAATATATTAGTAAATTTTTAAGCTGTTATTGTGAACATACAATAACTGTTGTATGGTGTTTCCAAAACGCAGCAATGCAGAATGAGTGAACATTTTCATCATCTTATGCTTTTTCCCCCTCATATCATAAATGGGTAAGATTGCAGTTAATACTTATTTGTGTTTATATTCTAAGTAAATATGTCCACAGGAACAGATATAAACCAGTTTTAACATATTAGCAACCAAACAAAATTTCTAAAAAAATTCTAAAAATTTTACATTTTAAGAGCTTTTTCAAAATTTACGGCTATACAGGCAAACCCTACCGTTAACATAGAGGGCTGAAACATTATATACTCTCTATCAGGACCAAAAGGAATGGGAAAAGCACTGGAGAGCAGTGTTTTCTTTTTTTTTTTTTTTAAATTTTTTTTCTTTAGAAATCCTAATCATCATTGCAGACTGAATGAGATTGAAATGGGGAAATATCTTTTCATCCTTTCCAACTGATTCAACATTTTCGGTTAACACAGTATACAAGACACAGTTCACAGATTGAAAATGAAATACAAAATTAAGAAAAAAGTTCTTTCGAGATTGAAAGACCGCTTGACCCGGACGTGATTTGAACATGCAGCCTTCTGATCTGGAGTCAGACGCGCTACCGATGCGCCACCGAGTCCGATACTTCTATTGTATATCTGCTTCATAATTGCAGACTAAATAAGATTCAAATGGGGAAATTACTTATAATGAGATCGTTTCCCCCTTTCGAACGGATTCAATATTTTTGAATAACACTGCATAGAAGACACAGTTCACGATTTGTAAAAGAAATTCAAACCTCAGAAAAAAAGTCATTCGAGAGTGAAACACTGTGAAATGCTTGACCTGGACGTGTACTTCAGTTAACAATAAAGTGATTTGCACCGACACATTTTGTATTTTTCAATTTGTTAATGTAATCTTCCTTCTGGACATCCAAAATATTATAATGTATCTGAAATAAGCATATTCTATTAGCGAAGTAGAAGTAGGAACAATGGCTAGCTACAGTTTTCGACTTATGAAAAGGATTTTGTAGAATATGAAAAACTAGGAGTAAATAAAGGCATAATACATTGACTAATATCTAAAAGTGTGTTTTAAAATATATTTTGGGGTCTTATATTTAATTGCAATATATCCAGAAGAAATGTTCGGTAAATATGTAAATATGATGAAATAATAGCAATCTCTACTAATAATAAAGGAGAATGTGTGTGTGTATATGTGTGTGTGCGTGCGTGTGTCCGTTGGACTTAGATCTACGAAATTTGGCAGAAGCATACTTTGGAGGGTGGGAATGTGCATCTCGGAGCCCTTTTTGGAAATTTTAATTAGAATTTTATTTAATTAAAAATTAAGATAAATTATTTTGGCGTTTTTCCTTAATAACTTCCGAAAATATTGCAAAACAAAAATTATTTTTACACCATTTGGAAGTGCAAAAAATTATCTTTCCAATGATATCAATTAAATTGCCATACAATGTTTTATCGAATTTTAATAAGGTTTTAAAAATATTTTTTGGCATAATTTACAACAATACTTTTCATTGTTGCAACACAACTCGAACCGTTTTCATTGTTTAAACAAATATTTAATTGCATATTTCTCTTTCATTGTTGTAATCTGAGATAATATCCTAATACATTTTGCTTTCATATTTTATTTCATCAAAATTTTTGTGAAATCTGTAAACCAAGCTCTCCAAGATATTGCTTTGCTTACATTAAAACATATATCCAATAAGCTGAATGGTTATAGTTGCTATGCTTTCATTCTTTTTTCAGCATATTTTAATCCAGCTAATATGCCGCTGGCCACAAAATGTACTGCGTCATTTTAATGTTGAAATCAAATGCATATTTTACAAGAGGAATAAGAAAGTGATGATTGTGCCGACAACATGGAATTAGATGTTACATGAATGTTTAGTTATTTGACTCCATTAGAAAAATTTATGTAAACAATGAACAGAACAGGTGAAAGGTCAATAAAGGAACATGGATTAATTATCTATCACAATCTGAAGTTTAAAATTACGTTGTTAAGAGAACCATGAATATAAAATGTTGCAAGATTCAAATGAAATCCCATTCCCGGTGAACAGGCCGGTCGCCGAACGCGGCTAGTTAGTAATAGAAAAAATATAAATGAGAATAAATATTTTTTTTCGTTACCGTCAAATTATTTAAAATCTTACAAGAAATATTAATTTCCTCTTTTCCTAAAGATTTTATAAATGTGTTATTTACTTATTTTGGAATTAAAATTAATTATCCATTTTTTCTGTAAAAATAAATATATTGTTAAAAAACAAGCATCAGAGGGATATTTTTCTTTTATTGTATTTTTTTAAAACCTCCAAAATATTTCGAAATTAATTAAATACAAACTATACCAATTGACATAGAATCAAACTTGTGGCTGTTATCAAAATTTTTCTTACAGAATTGAAATTGTTTTATTCGAATGAAATCAGTAGTTTTTGATGCAATTAAAAACAGATTTGTGATAAACAAAAGTTCTTTAAGTAACTTTTAAATTTGAATAGCTCTCAGAACTGGCTTAAATAGTACATTCTGAACGAATCAAATGAGTTTTGCTTCTTATTTTTCGTAAAATTATCCAGTAAAATGAAAAAAAACTTATTATTCACAAATTTGAACTCTTCAATACGCAAATTCTAATCATTTTCAATAAGTCAAAACTGACTTTTGCACCATAAAACTCAACAAAAAAAACTTCTAGTCGTTTTCTATTAATATTTAACTAATCAAAATATGATGTAAGTTGGGTCGATAAAAAAAAAAAAAAAATCGAACTAAGAACATATAGCAGCTTGTAAACAATAAACACACGTATGAAGATATTTCTTATTTTTAGAATCAATTAAATTAGTTATGTCTGTTTTCACTAACACGCTATAGTTCCGGAATGTCTGAAAATTAAAGTTAAATAACCTATAAATTATCGAAGCAAATATCATTTGCGTTCTTAACAGACTATAACCAATATCATGGCAGAAATCATAGTACGTGAACGAAAATGAACCTATTTAAAAATGTAATTAGAGCCCATCTTCAGTATAATTTATCCCATGAGCATGTGGTACAAAAGTTACGTACCAACCCATTTTTTCCATATTTTATCATCTATAGGGATGTGGACTGTTTAAACAGTATTGTTTCTGTGATCATACTCAAAATGTCCAACTGTTCAATCTGCTGCTTTCAGATGAATGAACGCTTCACTATTTCAGTAATATGGAAAAATGCATATCGCTCAGTTTGTCTTCTACCTTTTTTATTTCTAAGTTTCCTTTTTTATCTGATATTATTCAATGAGACCAAGACTTAACTCTGACAGCGAAAAACTGTGATGTCAATTCACGTGACGTCGCTGTCGCGTGACAAACGTAAGTGCGCATGTCATCTAACATCTAACTATATGCTGCCTTACGCTGTCCTTTCAAAGGTCCTCTGGCGTGGCGTGGAAGTTCGGAGAGGGGACTGCCAGAGCAAACGTACCATCCTCGTCGTCTGATTACGTTCCAAATTACGAACTTACCGTCACAAAATAGTTACCTGTTGCTTCGAAACGAGATGTTGATTTATGCACCTAATGTAAAACCGTTTTGCTCGATATTTCTATAATAATCTTTGTTTTCTTCTTCTCCTATTTTTTTATGTATCCTTTCCCTTTTAATTATTTTTTGTATATATTTTTTCATTCTTTTCTTTTACTCTGAAGGCATTTTATGCCTTTTACTTTTGTGTACTCTTGTAAAATTTTGATTCTTTGATTATTGAAATTTTGACTTTCAATTCTTGATGGAGTTCAGTATGATTGTTTTGTCTTTATTTTTATTATTATTATTATTTATATTTTTTATCTATATCATTTAATTATTTTGCATTATTTGCTTGTTTTCGATGCTTCTTTTAATTTTCTTCCTTATTTATATTTTAATTTTTTGTGTGAAGAATTGTTTTGTATACTTACTTCTGTAAGCCTCGTGTTGTACATTTGTGGCGCAATAGGAGTATGTTATGTTCATTAATGAACATAAAAAATAATATAACTAAACGTCCAAGATAAGCAATAGATACCAAAATTAAATTTGAGGGGCCTATTTAACGTATATCATGTCATCATGATTAAACTAAAATAGGTAGGTTTATTCATTTATCTTTGTTCGATGTATTACTTCAGAACAATAACTGATGAAAATAAATCTTCAGAAATTTATCTGAAATGAAGTATTATCCTTCAATTAAAAGATATACATTCCTCCAATACCAATATAATTTTACAATAATTAGAATATATAAATTGGCTTTAGTATAATAATGTTTTCTTAAATTATCAGTCTAAATACGATTAATTTTTTACACAGCAATAAAAGTGCTAATTAAATTAACATTATAGAATTACTCTTCTGTCATCGATTAGTTAGTTTAATTTCTTATGAGATGAGCTCTGTTTGACACTTGAATGTGATGAAAGAATTATCACAGGAACTTCATCTCAAGTAAAAATATATATTCCTTAAAAAACACTATATTTTTCTCAAGAATCTGTGCATTGGTAATATCTCTCAGTATAAAGGTGTTGTCTTAAATGGGCAATCTAAATATGATTTATCTCGCATGCTAGTCTGAAAATTCTAATTAAAATAACATTATAGAGTTATTTTGCAGTTGTTGATTAGTTAGTTTCATTTTTGATGAGATGAGCTTTGCTTGATACATGAATCTGATGAAGGAATTATCACGGAGACTTCAGAAGTTAAAAAGCAATTGCTTTTCACGAGATGAAAATGGAGTGTGATGTAGTATATCCATGAGCTTCGTTCTGACCTTTCTGGAGCACGAACTGGTCTGAACCCTTGCTGTTTTGTTGAATACAAAACTTATGGCTGAGGACCCTACACTTTGCCCCTTCGAATGAAACGAATTTCGTCTGGGACCCTCCCTAGAACTGGATCAGGGAGGATCTACCGAAAAAGATGAATGGAGCCTATTTAACTCTAGGTATCAATTTTGAGTAATAATGAAACTATTTTTCCTGTTTAAAAGACATTTGTCCAATTATCCCAGTTCCACTTGAGTTCACATCACAAAGAAAGGCTACGTTCTAACAAAAGATAGCAACTTTCTAATGTGTGTTATCTCAAATGGCATCTTTTAAATTAACGAGTCATAAAAATGCTTGAAGGAAAAAACAACTAGATTTAGACCAATTTACTCAAACTCATAGAAGTATGTATAAATATAAAAACATTTTGAAAACATTTTTTATTTATAATTTTATAAATATATAAATATTTATTTATATATTTATAATTTTTTACTTGACGCAAAAATTAGAAATCAGCGTGTTAGGCAAAATCATTTTTCTAAAGACGAATAAGTCTTTTATGTGATTAAAATTTCAATAGGTATTCAAATCACCTTCACTTTAATCGGCGAAAGGTATTTGCTCTGTGAAAAGTAAACTTATTAATAAGTTAATTATCTTAGGCACTTAATCTTCTCAAAATTCTTGAATTAATTTTTGTGTAACAAGGGCTACATTTTTAAACACTTTCCGGATGTTATAAGTTCTGCATTGTTTAACAAGGTGTTCATTACTATACAATCGCGATATTAGCAGTAGAAACAAAAATTCGATAAACACTAAACCGTTTATAATAAACAGGAAATCTTTAAAGATCTTTCACGAGTATAATAATCTTAAAGGAACTAAAAATTATTCAGATAATTAAAAACTTATCTATTTTTTTTTATTTCTCGTTGAATTGCTCTTGTTGTTAAAAGGAACCGATAATAACGTTCGATGATGCATAGTAAGTCGATTTTCTTACAGAAATGAAGCATTTACAAATTATTATGTTTACAAAATATTACTAAGCATTTACAAAACAGCATTAATGTAGGAAATTTTGTGGAATATCAATAAAAAATCATTTTCATGGTTTCATAAAATGTATCATAACCAAAACAAACGCATAAAGTCTTAATATACATTTTTTTTTTTTTTTTGGATTTCATCTGGTAAATATTTCAGTGCTGTTATTTGGCGATTAATTTTGAGTTTTAGTGAAATTTCTCATAATAATTTTAAATTTATATGTAAAAGCAGGTAATTTTTCATTTTAAATTTCAATACTTGGACGGTGGCAATTAAAATTCCAAGCTATGAAAATACAATTAATTTCACATGACATATATATTATTTTTGTTTTGCGTTGCGTTTACTCAAATACAAAAAAAAAAATTAAAAACCACAGCGGACAGTAGCATTTTTAGAATCAATATCCATTCATTCTAGGAAATTTTTATGAAACGACGAAAAAAATCTCCTTCCTATAAGTGACCACTTCTTGAAGTTCAAAGCAATTAGAGGAAAAATAATTCATTAAAACTTTTTTTAAATATTTCAACTCTGTTCAAAACTCTCTATCTGACAAACATTTTTGAGTCACACTGATGTTCTTATTATATTTTTCAGCTACCCCATATAGATTCAAGGTATTTGCAAATATGATTTCTCCAGCTGAAAAATGAGAGCCGTGTTGGTGATAGTCTTGATTCAAGGATCGAAAGTTCGCATCATCGAAATTTTATTCCACTGAAGATCCTCAGCACATATCGTTTAATGTCTGTTTAAGCTATCGAGTTTAATGACATCCTTCTGGTGTGCAGTTGAAACTTGGAGAAGCAGCACCGACCCTTTCTTTTTTCTCAGGGGACAACGAAACATACGTCATTCCTGTCAACTGAAAAAAAGAAAATATCTTCTGATACCTGCGTACTTTATGAAACTTTAAGCAACTGCAAGACAAAATGTCGGAATTAACCTTAAAAACCGACAATGTTCAAATGCTTCGTATACTTCCACAATATGGCGAAATTTGTGTTCAATCTCGTCTTAAATTGAAGAGAATAGGGAATACATTTTGGACATTTTCCCATTGTTCTATTGGGTTCAAAATTTTACCCTGATCTACAATTTTGGTTTTAAAACCATGTATCGAATTTGATTTATTTATCTTGTTGTGTTTCTGAGTAACAAACATGCAAATGAATACACAAGCAGACATTCCGCTGAACGATTTGTCCGAAATTTCGATACAGATCCACAATTTCGGTGTAAAAACTACATACCAAACTTCTGCTTCTGGTTTTTTCTATTTTTATAGTATTTATATACAGAAGGACAAAAGGGCATAGTTCCAAAAATGCTTTTTTAGGACTCAGGGAAGTTTAAAACTCGGAGATACAACAGAATCTCGCGACCGAATTTTTTGACGGTTATAATATTTTCTCTTTATATACTTCGTCTGCGTAAGAAACTTAAAAAAAACTTATAAATAATAATAATAAACTTTACGAGAAAGTAAAAAAGTGAATGTGGGAGTCGGAAAAGGGAATTCATTATAAGTAACGAAAACTTAAATAAACCATCTGAAAGAAAATTAAGAACGCACAAAATTAACTTATTAATGTGCACTAAAACTCTCACTATAAGTGTTTTTAACCCTTTATTTACCAAATTAACTTACCAGCAACTTTTCAATTTTATTTGTCATCATTAGGTAAATTTTGGTGCAGAATAACCCCAGGAAAGTGGGTAAAACTTTTAAAAAATAGCTTAAATAATTTAATTGATAATTAAAAATTTTAGTACCTGCAACTATATTGTTCGTGCTCTTGTGAATACTGTCAGGGTTAACGGTGAAATTAGGAAGATATAAGTTTAATTAAAGTGGTACTTTTAAGTACTCTCGGGAAATAAAGGGTTAACGCTTTACGGCGCATTACCCTTTAACCCTTTATTTACTGAATTTACCTACTAGCAACTTTTTAATTTTGTTTTTTAATCATTAGATAATTTTTGTATGTAGAATAACCCTGGGAATGAGGAAAACACTTTTTTAATTAATTAAAATTACTTAATTAATTTAATTAATAATTGAAAAATTTTACTTTCTGCCTTCAGTTGCCATTTACTGCTTGTTATTGAAACTCCATTCTCCGTGTTCTTGTGAATACTGTCAGGAAAAACGGCCATATTGCGAAGGTATGAACGTGATTAAAGCAGTACTTTAAAGTACCGTCAGTAGATAAAGGGTTAAATTTTAAATTCAGACAAAAAGAAGTTGTAGGCCTAAAGGAGTGCGTAGGAAAAATTTCGTAAAGATTGCCGTCACCGCTTTGATTCTGTGGGTGTTCCATGAGCGGGAACACTGCGCCACTAGAGATCTGAAAAGTGCGATTAAGCGAGGATTACAGTGAAGCAAGGAAATGTCTTGGAACACAGCTATTGGTGTTTTTTCGGGTAATTCCCGCAATTGTACATTTGGCCCACTTATAGATGTAAAATCTGGCACTGTCTTTTTCAGCGTCTGTTTAGAATTCCAGGTAGGAGCTTGGGGCTGCGTAGAGGGGCCTAAATAAAGCATCATAGTTGAAGATTATGGATCGGCTTGTGTGGGGCTGCCATCATTGCTTAAAACAGAAGGTTAAAAGTGAATGGTAAACCTGTTTTTTTTCATTTATAGTTGAATTTAACCGTTTGAGAAGCGAGTCAAGTTGGTGTTCCATGAAATGGAAGACTGAGCCACAAAGGGTAACGCATTTGATTGATTTGACTTATTTAACTTTCTCCTCAAATACAAACTTTTATTCACTTTTGGAAAATAAACGGAAACTTATTCGAAATTGGGCTCTTATGAGGACGACACCTGAGCCAGCAACTCATACTAGAAACATTACTGAACACCACCGTGAGGACGTTCGACTCCTGAAGACAAATTTAACGTGCACCCGGTACTTGCATACATTGTGGCTCTTCGGTAGAAACTTATCGTTCTATTATTTAAAGAAAAAGTATATGAAAAAAATCAAAATAAAGAAAAATTAGATAAATAATGAGTGAAGATGCACTAAAAATTCACATTATATCTATATGATTTTCTATTTTCAAAGAATATTCTTCCAGTATTAAAAAATCACATGGCATGAACCTTTCTGGCATAGTTGTCGAGCCTCTACTTCAGGAAGGAAAGGGTGAAGATTCAAGATGAACATGACCTGGTGAAGTTTTAACCTGTGCTGGGTTAAACGCCTTAATCATTCCTGTGATGTTGAAGTTTGTAGATTAGGTTACCGGTATAGGCAGTGGCGGATTGACGAGGTTGCCAGTTTGCCCAATGGCAAGTGGGCCCCCTTAAAGAGAAGACAATTTGGGCCCAGGAAGTGCGGGAGAGAAAAAAGAACTCTTTCTTTATAGTAAGCTTCTCTAAAGCAAATAAATAAAATAGCCCTGTACACAAGGTCCATGTTTCGGCGTTCCACGTCTGTAGTTGGGGATTTATTGCCGTCGTAATTCGACCAGCCGAACAGCGGATGGTCGAATACCGACCCAAGACGCATACGCAATCTACAACTGTCCGTTAAAACTGTATTGAGGTCTTTGTCCACTTCCTTTAAACCTCCGATCATTTACATATGTTTTACCAGAATGCTGAAGCCATCCCACAAACCCTCGGGCCATTGGAACAAGGTACCTCTTCTGCGCAAAGTCGAGCCACAATACTCATTAAGATTTTTTGTTGGTTTTGGAAGCCTCCGGAAAGACGGATGGAATTCCATCTCCTTGTGCAGAAAGGGTGCTGTTCTTGTGAGAGATGGCTATAAGAGGTGTCTTTTTCTTTCTTTTTTTGTCGTTTCATTTTACTATCATAAATCTGACAAGCAAGGGAACTCGCCTGTAGGAAAAGGAAATTGTGCGTATTGAAGACACCAAATGGCATCTATGAAAAGACGACACTGAAGCTTTCCTTTATGCGTTTGGGGGGGAGTTCGCGTTTAAAAGATTAAAGGAGCCTAAGACTTATTGATCTGTTTTTCATGGAAAATAATTGGTGAGAAAATTGTTTTTCCTGTTTTTAGTCGGAAGAGAGTAAGGACACAAACGTAGCGTATATTGCAGAAGAAAAGAAAAAAATTTTGAGAGGTAAGCTGAAATTATAATTTCTCTATTTTTACTATTCCTTTGTAATAAACACTAGCCGCATTCGGCTACCAACCGACTCGTCCATCTTATTAATTGTCTTAATTTGGTCAAATTAACAAACTTTAAATACCTCAACTTATTTAATTTTTTTAAGTAGAAAGTTTTAATTGCTACAAAAGACAGAGAAAGAAATGAGTTGGGCAAAGAGAAAAAGAAAAGAAAACAGTATATAGGAAATGTATTATCATTTGAGATAAATTTTGATGCCGTATGTTTTTGTGTCAAATGAAACTAATGACATAAGTCCTTACATTCAACAGTTAAAAAAGTCTAAAAAGCACGAGATTCAATGAAGATTATTTTTAAAAATTTGCATAATTATAATTTTCAATTATTGCGCATTATTAAGCTTATTACAAAGTGAAAATTTAATCTCATAATAACAAATAAATGAGTTATATAAAGCCCAGGAAGATTATCTTGCCTTAAGTGGAAAGATGAGCTTAAGATCATTGCTAAAAAGTAATTTATCAAAATAACATAGAAAATCTATGAAAAGCTAAATTTATTTGAAGTAACGAAGAAAGAAAGAAAAAGACTGGAGTTAAAGAAAAAAATGGCGAAGCAATGAAAATGGACTGCATTTTAATACAACAGAAGAAGTTTTTTACATTATAAGAATGTATTTTGAACAAATCTGTAGTTTTGCACACCTGCTCTTCAAAACAAGATGAAAATAATTGTCAACTTTATAAAGTCCAAAAGTAAATTAAAATTTCAGTTACTTAAAAATTAAGCAAGAGTTTGGCGTTTTTTCGCAATATTTTCAAAAAATACTATCTAACAAAATCATTTTTGAATTATTTATAATTCAAAAATATCTTTTCAATGATACCAGTTTAGTTACAAATTACTGAAACATTACCAGTACAAATTACTACACTCTAAATCACCCAAAGAAGTTTGTTTTAAAGGTTCCTGGCTCTTTCAACAGATGCCCTATTAATGGACAGCATTTCTCCTTCATACTTTGTCGCTAAAATCGTATATTAAATATTTAACTTCCGGAATTTAAAATCAAATAACTTTAATCATGATTTCGTTTAAACGTAGAAAATTAAGGGTAGTGAAAAGGGATTTATTTTAAAGACGCGGAAAATTAAATTATATATATATATAGAGAGAGAGAGATTTAAATATTTCAATTAATCAAAACATGTGTTATATTTTCATTATATACAAATATTAATCTAAAGATTAAAATTAAAATGAAATTACCTTATCAATAATCATACAAATGAAATACCAAAGATAGTTTGATTAAAGACTATTACACTATGAAAAAATACATCCTAGAATTGTAATTCCAGCAATCAAATACCTATCCGCCTTGGGAACTGATATGTGTCGCATTAAATCTAGATTTTGTGGCGCCAACCCTCTGCGAAAGCGCCAATTGTTGGAAAAACGAAAAAATAGGGGAATAAGTCCCCCAAATCTTTCAAGATTAGAAACGAGAAAGTATATAACTTATAACACGCCTATTCAATTGTTATAAATATTGTTAGTGCTTGAGCATTACCCTAAAGACAGTTCCGCATTTAAAGTGAAAATATTATTTCTAAATTAAGTTTTAATACTATAATATATATATATATATATAGTTAAATATTTCAATCAATCAAAACATGTGCTATGTTTTCAATATATGCAAATATTAATCTAAAAACTAAAATTAAAATCAAATTACCTTATCAATAATCGTACAAATGAAATTTAAAACATAGTTTGCCCACCAACCTATAATTGGAAGGAATTCCAACAATCATATGGCTATCAGCCTTTGGGAACTGATATACATATGTGTGTGTTTGTGTTAATTTTATAATTGTAGATATGTGTGGGCCCTCACTGCCTCCTGGAAACCACTCCAGCCCGCCACTGGGCCTAGGTGTTGTCCTCGGCATCTGAATAATGTACAAAAATTGAGGAGCTTCAGGTGGCTTTAAAGCTTGACGTTAATCGCATAAATCAAAACTAACCATTCAAGCCATGGTAGTTAAAAGTTAAACCATAGAAAAATATTATAAATGCTCATGACGCAAATAATATTTGTTATTTTCAATGAATATTCTTCAGTTTTGTTATTGTCTTAAGTAACAAAAAATTATCTAAAAAACTTAGTTGACAAAGATTCTATTTTCAATCAATATCCATTCATTTTATGAAAATTTTTGCGAAACAACAAAATAAAAAAAATTGTTCCGACACCTCAACACTTCTTGAAGTTTAAAGCAATTGCAAGAAAAATAATTAGAATTTAACCTTAAAAAAAACACTTCCCCCTTTGACCTATAAGACTACCCAGTTTGAAGCTTCCATTGGTTCAACAGAGTGCGAGCGCGAGACATTACGACAACAAAGCTTAAGGGAGAAGAAGAAAGGATGAGATTAAAAAAAAAAGTGGATGTTTGCATCGGAAAAGAGAGCTCCGCAGAAGTAATGAAGAATTTAATGAACTATTATCTGAAAGCAAATAAAAAAGAAGAAAGCAGAGAAATAACGCTGGAGGGCAAGCTGCAGGAAAAGTAAGGGAAGAATTCGAGTAGATACTGTTCTTCGCGACAATCGAACTATTTGCATTCACGGTGAAAAAGAAAAATATATAAATTCGTAGATGGCGCTGAGCGGAAAATCATCACCAGTCTAATTATCATTCAAGAACTCAAAACTTTATGTGAGTAAATTTAAACTATGCATCAACCAGAACTGATCAGGATCTGATGTTTTAATGCGAGACATATTTTATTAGGTGAACAGTTTGGGGCTCATTTAAATTTGTTTTCCTAGTGAATGCGTATTAGCCTCGCTTCGTTTGAAAACATTAATGGGAAAAACAATTTGAGATAGAGGTTTGAGATAAAAAGTTTTGATTTTTTTTTCCCTCTCAAACAAAAAGAAACGAAATTCGGACATTTGAAACGCTATATTATTGAATTTACAACAGTAAAATTTTATCAGAACTCATTTCGGAATTTATGTGGATTGTAAATTAAACTTCGTGTTGGGAATTATTCGTGTATTGCACGAACGAATTAATTGCGCAGTTACCAAAAGATGAAATATTGATTTATGTGAAACCATTTTACCTGTTCACTAACAAGTCGAAACAGGTATATTGACTACATACAAAATCAACCAAATTTGCGTAATATTTTTCTTTATTTGATACTCAAAGTATGTGACTAGTATACTTACATTCTTTTTGTCAAAAAAGTATTTTTCACGAGTTTCGCATTCTATATTCTGATTTTTGAGAAACTGAGCTGAAAAATAAATATTGCGCTTTGCAGTTGCTTGGAAAATGTTACCAGCGGAATAACCTCTCTGTAGCTAATCAAGATATCGAAAAAGATTACACAATGACTTAAATTGCATTTAGATACTTTTTAAAAATAGTTTTTCTTTATTCTGTCACATTGCACGTGGTATCTTAAAAATGCTCTTTTAAAATGGCGAATATTCTTTTCACAAGCTATGATTATACATTAATATTCTGACTAGTTGTGGAAGCTTAGTTAATTTCAGAGGTAATTTTTATATCAACTATATATCATGAAACATTTAAACCAAATTGTTAAAAACAATCATATCGAAAGCCGAGTTTGCATTATGCAATAGACATATCTTTTTTTAATACTGGACATGTTCATCATATGACAGTTTGAATGATATAAAAATTAATTTAAAGCACAGAAAAACGAACTCTGTGCAACAAATTTAGATAAACGAAGTATATATATTTAAAAAATATTTTTCTCTCTCTATGAATCCATTTGTATGTACTTTTTCATTCTTTTTCCAAATTATTTTCTTTCTATTAATCCATTTGTATGTACATTTCCATACTGTTTTTTCCTCAGATGGTATTTGGTGACTAATATGAAATAATGATTCTCTGATTATTGGAATTTTGACTTTCGATTCTTCATGGAATTCAGTACGATTTTTTTAATTATCATTATTAATATTTTACTTTATCTTATCTACTTCATTGAATTATTTTGTATTATTTGTTTGTTTTTAATACTTCTTTTTATTTTGTCCCTTGCTTATTTATTTTATTTTATTGTGTAAAGAATTTTTTTTCAAAGATTGAATTGTTTACTTACTTCTGTAAGCCTTGTATTGTACATTTGTGGCACTCGAGGAGTTTGACATGTTTAATAATAAATAAATATTGATGAGTAAAAATATGTGGGAGACTTATACAAAATCTAACATAGCTGTGAGCACTGTAATATTGTGTCATTACTTTCCTGTGCTAACTTGTTTCCTGTATTGCATTAATTTCCTGTTTTTATACCCATTTCAATGAATCTACACTACAGACGATTTCGTTTGAGTAATTTTTTATTGATACACATAGCATTTTTCCTATTTTTGTATTATATTATAAAGAAGTATAAGGAAACATAAAATGATCTCTGAATTTAAAAAAGTGGAATAAAATTTTATCTAATTACTATTGTTATTTATTATTATTAAGCAAAAATCAAATTTTATTTTTCTCCTGAGATGTTAAAACAAGGATATAGTATAAGAAATACCGCAATATGGGTTTACTTTGCATCAGTGGAGGTACCTTTGCACCATTATAAATTTTATACTGAAAATTGAAATAGAAAACAACTGATTAGGGGTAGGGATTGAGATTTTTTTATCGTTTCTTTGCAACACTGACGAGTGGATTTCATTCCTTAAACGTATATAGCAATCATTCAGGAGGTAACAGAAGGAAGAAAATATCGAGCCAACTTTGCAGGGAAAATTTCAGTGTTGAAAAATATGTCTCTGGTAAGGAAAGTACAACATTTACAAGGTAAGTGGACATCGTTATGAAAGATAACAAACCTAGCTTTTATTATGTTACTCTATATATAAACACCAATTATACTTATTAGTTAAGGTGTAATTAACTGTTTTTGATGTGGGGTAACTTTGCAACGTGGAAATTTGCTGTTCAAAGTAACCCTCGTTGGTTTTTTAATTTATTTTTTACATATTAAGTATTATAAACAGGCCTGCAAAATCTGAGTCATGAAAAGTTTTTGCAATGTAATGACTGATTTTTATATTGTTTGGTGCACTGATTTCAAATATGAGATCCATTTTTATCAGTTACATTAGGATTTTCCACAAAATGGGCTTGAATATAGGGAGAAAAAGGCCTATTTTACATATTCTGGCGAAAACTAGTTCTTTCTAAAATATTTTTTAAGTGTTTCATTTACAAATTTAATTTTTATCAAACTATTGGAAATGATTTTTTAAATTATATTAACCCTCTGACTACTAAGAGTTCTCAAAATCTGAGTACAGTTGTATACGGAGGTTTGCTTACTAATTCATCTGTAGAATGGATTCGTCCGCCTCGTTCCCCCTTTTCTCCTCACTACGGGTGGTAGGAGATATGAATGGCAGGCTTTTCATCTCTCATATCTCCCTTAAGGGTACCTTTAATGACCACTCGCCTAACTGCCTTCTCCCTTCTTTCGGAACAGCAACCGGCCGAAATCCGCCCCACTAGCATAGAAGTTGCATGGCCGGTTACGGGCGGCTTAGGAGTCAGAATGTTAATAAGTGGAGTTACCATTTTTAATACATCCTGGCATTCATAGGTCCTTATGCAGTCTTTTCCTTCTCCCCTGAAAGCTCCTTTTGGCACTTTGTCTCTTCTGCAGGATGCGGGTCTTCTCAGTGCAGCATTCAACAGTAGTCAGCCATAACATTGACTTTCCACCTACCTAGGTATCTACGCTTCATCTCCTTTTGTCGCTTTGATATCTTGGTGAACTCTTTCTCCCTGCTCTTCACTAACAGCACCTAGATTTTCGGGAAAGCAGCCCAAAGCGAATTTAAGAAATGCATTTTCAAACTCATCGAACAACCGAAGTCTTTGGATTTTATTAACATGTTTTCCACGATACATTTAAAATTGGGCTCCTTTTGTTCCCAGAGAAATTTTAGATAACTTCCTTAAAAGCTCTCCATGCTTCTTTTTCACTCATTTCCATCTTGCTTTCAAACACTTCGTTTTTACAAATTTTCCGAATATCTGGAACTGTGAAAATACCTTCCTTTTGTTTTGTTTCCGACAGTCCTGGAAACTTGTTGCCAAGGTATTTAAAGCACTTTCCTTCTTTTGATAGAGCCTTAAAAAATTGTTTCATCAAGCCAAGCTTTATGTGAAGTGGAGGCAAGAGGACTTTACTGGGATCAACCAAACTCTCCTTTACTACATTTTTGTTTCCAGGTTTTAATGCTTTCCTATGCTGCCACTCTTTTTTGATCCAGTGATTTTTCTTATCGCGTCTGTTCCATTCACGCAAGAAACAAGGGTACTTGATGTATCATGTTTGTTGTCCAAGAAGCACGGAAAGCACTTTTAGATCACCGCATATCGT
Organism: Araneus ventricosus; assembly: GCA_013235015.1. Classification (NCBI taxonomy): domain Eukaryota; kingdom Metazoa; phylum Arthropoda; class Arachnida; order Araneae; family Araneidae; genus Araneus; species Araneus ventricosus. The sequence goes on along the minus strand of BGPR01000029.1, from coordinate 1,994,412 downwards.
CTATCCACTATCTTTATACTTCAATTTAGTGAGAATCAAGTTCTCGTAACACTCTTTCAGGTACACAGAATACCCCAATGGCAATGAAGATACCTGTGGCTTGCTGCCATTATTCAGAAGCACTGCTTTGAGCCTTCTTTTTGACGAGTCAGAAACGAGCCTCCACTCGTTCATGTCATACTCCATCATCTCCATAAATCCTGGGACATTACTGCTGTAAACCAAGCCACTATCTTGAGAAAAGTATTGAATGAAAACGTTTTCTCTCTTTCTGAGGTACCAGGAGCAGATAAATTCTTTTCATTTAGCCTAGAGCCTAAGAGTTCTGCAGAATCTTTAGAAAGGTCCAAATCTCTGACTAAATCAATCAATTCCAGCTTGGAAAAAGGTTGGGGTTCGCTGGCATCTGAAACACCGTGAAAGTCCTCGTTATAAGCTTGACCTCGTCTTCAGAGTCTTCAGGAATGTCTTCTAGTTTCTCAGTAGGTTTAGGTACAGGTATTTCTGAGCTATAAGGAACGGGCTGCATTGTCAACGGCAGGTTTAACGTAGGCTCTCGACGAATAAGAGCCATTTTGAAGTAAAATCTGTTCAAACAAAACTTTTTTTGGACACATTATTACTTGAAAATTGTTTTTTTTTATTCGCACCCCAGAGTGCACTAAAAATCTGCAGTTTTCGCAGCTAATGACGACTTGTGATACTCATCCCCTCCCTTAGCAGATTATAACACAATGGATTGATGGATACGAAAATAAAAATTTTCAATTTGTGAAAAAATAGCACGTTACAGAATTTTTTGACTATTTTTCCTGAAATCAGCATCCACAAATCTATCAGAATCAGCTATTGGTTTCTAAATACGTTTTTGGTCGCTGGCCTGTGTAATAAGAAAGGGAAAGCCGAGGATGCTTAAAAGGGTGTTAGGGGCTTCAAAAAACCTGGATTACTCTCCAGAAACCCCAGAAGCTTGCCTTAAAGTCGTTTCAAAAGGTGAGTGTACTCTTAAAGATGCAGAAGTCGTTTTTGGTATCCCCAAGCGAGTAATTTGCTATGAAAGAAAGCAACTTCCTGTTAGGAAACCTGGAAGATCCATGGTTTTCTCCAATGAGGAAGAAAAGTCTGTTTCATCTTGTATAGTCCAGCTGAATGACTTTGTTTTTTCAATAGAGTTTGGTGAATAGTGTAGACCTTAAAATAATAATAAATGCTTGCCTTACTAAGAAAGGTCTGGTAATAGATAGATATTTTTTTATATAAAACCACTGGAAAAAAACTTTTTATTCAGATTATTACAAAAAATAAACTGAAAAAAAAATTTAAATAGGTAATTTTGTTTGAAAAATATTATTCTTTGTTATATTTTCTGATTTATTTGTGTATTTCCACCCAGATGTCAGTAAATATGTCTAACGTCCCGCCACAGTGAGTTTGTTATTGAAATGTGTCGAAAAAGCCAGTGCAAAGAATCCTCACTTATGAAGAAACTTTACATCAAAATTTTGAAAAAAGATAATTTATTATTAATTTATTGTATGTTACGAACTTTGCTTAAAAATGTTTCTCTAATAATTATCCAACTGGGAAAAAGTCAGAAAAACATTTTTTTTAAAAAACTTGCAACTAATTTCGAAATTCCTTTTGAAGTCATGAAAATCGGTGCAAAGTATGGTAATGGCTTATAATAAATCCCATAAAAACAATTTTTAAAACACACATTTATTAGTATGCTAAAAGGTAGATATTTTAATTAAACTATTTTCTACTTTTCACTCTTTTATTTACAATTCATTATTATAAATATTATGCAATCTTAAAAACATATTTTCTTTGAAATCCACTATTAGTTGCCGTCACTAGTTCGGAATTAAAATTTAATTAAATTAATCGATCAATTGATAATTAAGATCTGAAAATATTAAAATAGTGTATTGTCATCGAGAGCAAACGAGTGCATAAAAATTTCAAAACGCTAGTTCAACAGGAAGTACGTGAAAAATCGATTACAAAATTCCATCTTATCAAACATGAAACAAGTCAAGTCAAATAAAACTTCTTAAAAAAAGCGTATGGTATGAAAGAATACAACTTAACATTTACAAACGAAATTGAAACGGATGCCATTTTGGGATTTCAGTTCTTTCAAAACAAATTTCTTTGAAATATACGAAAAAATATATGTTTTAACTTTGTGAAGAAAATTTCGATAAAGAAATTAAAATGTTACTTAAAAAAAATCCTTTTTTTCAGACGTGTGGGTCTAAAACACTTGAAATAAGCAAAACACAGAAAGCATTAGGAAATTCTTGGCCATGAAATGCCATCAGAAAACTGTCAAAACCATAAGAACCTGCATAAAACATTATGAAAGCAGGGAATATTTGAGGTCCAAGAAATGCAGCTGTAAAAGAAAGGAATATTCAAATTAGCCAGCGGGGAAAAGGTTCTTTTATTACCTCCCATAGCCATTTTCTAAACCAAAATGTTATTTTTTCTCCAAAAATCGAAACCTTTTCTTCCTCACTGTGCCTACAGAATGCATGAGATAAATGTTCCACGTAAAATATGAATAGCATCCTGTCAAAGGGTTTGAATTCCTTATAACTATTAGGTTGTCTGCAGAAACATCGGGGGAAAAAGGATCTGTTCCTTGTTGTAAAATGAGAAGCTTAAAATGTATATAGTGCCTATTTCTAATTTTCAGATCCTAATCAGGCAAATTTCGCGAGAAAAAATATAGAATAGTTCATTTATTTACTACGTGAAGTACTAATGCACAGTTAGAATATTAACCTAACCAGCGGGAGTGTTCTCCTCTTAACTCTCTGGAATATTTACATAATACGGCAAGTTTTGCGTTTAGCTTCGTAGGATAGAAGATAGAACCGATTATGTGCTTTGCACCTCTTATTGCCTCCAACATTCGATACAAACCTGCAATTTTGATGTCAAGATCACATACTAGATTTCAATTAACTAGCTTGATGTGCTTTTCAAATTTTTTCACATGCACGCGAAAGGACAGCTATACAAACTTCCCATTGATGGATTTCATCCAAAATTTGACAGAAATCTACAGTTTAGGTGTAAACACCGCATATTAAATTTCATCCATCTCGCTTGCTGCGATTTTGAGCTATCGGGTTCACAGGCAGGCAGACATTATTCCAAAAATGGTCTCTTCGGACTCAGGAAAGTCTAAAACTTAGAGACTCATCAAAATCTCTGAAGTGAATTTTTGAAGGGTAACAGTTCTTTCTCTTTGTATATTTCGTATATGAGAAAGTACAAATTAATAGTTTTTTGTCTATATTTGTACTCTCATGAATAAAAAGGCATTTTTTTTTGGCATGATTGCTTAAATATTGAAAAAGCCCATGGCAAATTCACAGCACAATAGTAAACTATAGTGCCAATTCCAACTTCCTGTTGGGCAGTGGAGTCCGATACTAAAATTTCGTGATAACAGGATTAAAGGTTCGAATCTCGATCTCATCTAAGATTCTTCATGTTATGTGTTGGTATATGTTAAAGCTGTGGTGGCTCCAACAACCTCTCGGGTGCCGCGGGGGAATAGTTGCACGGTCTCGGCTTCAAGATCAAAGGGTTCAAAGCTCGAAACCCGATTTCGCTGAAGATCCGTCGCATATGCTTTCTTGGTGCACGCAAAATTTGATGTCACGGGTCTGGCGCTCTCCCACTGGTATGATGCGGAAGCTTAGATAGGTGATGCCAGCTCCGGTGTCGTCCAAACCGAGATTCACAATTTCTAGATCCGTCCAAAATATCCCTCGTGTTGCTTCTAAAGGGGACGTTAAGATAACTAAACAAAACTATCCAACAACCTCTCACCTGCATAATGTTAAAGCTTAGATACGGTGTATGAGTTCGTATGCTGTCCTGATCCTCTGCCCACGTTTTAGAATTAAGAGAGCCCACCTTAACAGCTAATCAAATAATATTACAACGCTAGTTATTTAATCTAATGAATGAAATCAACCAATATTTTTCCGAATTTATTTTTATTGACTGACTTTGAACGGTAGCCTTTTTTAAGTTAACGGAATTTACACTAAATTCAGAGGAATATTTTGAAAAATATTTCTGTGTTTTGCTTCCGTATTCATGATAGTATGTGATAGATTCATTTTAAATCAAACGCAATAACTTTATCCCTATTTCTGATCCATTCATATCTGGTGATTTTGATCCTTTCTGTCAAAAGATTCGTCTTGTTCTGCAAATTGGAGTTACAAATTTTAAAAAAATGGAATCTGTTCTCATTTCGGAAACTCATAAATCTGTCCCTGCGCTGTTAAATAAATCCTTTGGTAAATTTCATTTCTCTCTCTCTCTCTCTCTTTCTATTCTTGCTTTGGTTGAAGAAGGTTGACACGGTTGTTAGGATGATTGCGACATTAAATATACCTTTTAAATTTTAATTAAATTTTTGACATTTTAAAGGAAAATGATGATAAAAAGTTGCTCGAAATATTGGATTCTTCCCTTATAAAGACCGCATTTCATCAAGTTTATTATATAAATCTGCATAGACCTCATATTGTTCCAGGAATTTCTTCTTCAAAATTTCTCTCTGGTTCTAAAAGTAAAATCTAAAATTCGGTTTCCTTATTTTTAATCATTATATATATGATTATGAATGTATATAATAAAATTGAACATATAAAACTTTCTATTTTTCATAGGACATGAGGTTAACAATGAAGGTCAACTATCGGCGATTAGGTATATAGTATAACGTAAGTTATGTTGACGTCCCGTTTTGAAGCAACGTAAGGGGCATTTTGGGAAGACCTTGAGCTGGCACCCCCTCTTCAAACTTCCACGCCGCACCAATGGGAGAACGATTGACCTCGACGTTATGTTTAATGGGCACCAGGTCCCCATATATAAAGAATGTTCGGTGGAATCTGGTCTCGAAGCCGAAACCTTACCGCCAGGCTAAGGTGGCCTTGGATATATAGTACAAAAGTAAGTAAAATACATTTGTTTCTTTATAAATAGTCTGAACAAATCACAAAGCAATAAATCCCTACTACTGTGGACATAACAGTTGTGCTTGATGTGTTTTATCAGGGTCTCTTAAATGTTATTGTTTACTGATAAAGATTTTTAGATAGTGATTTTAAATGAGTGTTGACGGTTAAACTGAATGGGGATTTGACCGTTTTTGATTGTATTAGCCCACACCCGTAGTGTCAATTCTTGCTCAAGTTTTATACACCTATGCTAGTTAATTTATTCGTTCATTTGTGAATAAGATGCGATCAAAGGGAAATAACAATATTTTACTCATATATAAATACGATTCAATTTACTTCCAGGATTAAAAAATCTAATGTTCATTTTCATAAATAAATTACCTGCAAGAAGATTTTCGTAATCAAACTCGAAAATTTCTGAAGATTAATAATTTCTTTCGAGGCATCATCAAAGGTCAATTTTTATATTAAATCCGAAACTTGTTATCTTTCAGAGGCAGATTCAAGTATTTCTAGCACAATGCCGTAAAATGAAATTGAAATCACTACAGGAAGGTGTTCAAATAATGAAGATATTTTGCGATGAGTTTTGCATAAAACAAGATACAAAAGTGGACAGCAGGTGATCCGTGATTTATGATGGTACTTATGTAAACTGAAGTTTACCTGCCTGCCACGTGATTTTCGGGGCTACTGAACAGCAGACGCGAGTGGCATATTTAATGTAGCGCCGGCTCAGAAAACAATAAAAGTTTTTGCGAATGAGTTTTTCAAATACTGTAAAACACTAGACGATGAAAAACAGAATGCTCTAGTGCTTTTGTACAAAAGTGTACCAGAAATGGTACTGTCACCAACAATATACCAGTAAACGAAAAGCAATTTTTTCTTTTCCTCATATTTAAAGTGATATTTGTAGTATCTGTCAATCATGTTATTCAAAAGTTAAGGGAGTAAGGGACTTAAATGGGCACCCTGTATAACTGTTCTTACATCCTTCATATTTGCTTTATAATAAATAATAATTATACAGTTAGTTGGATGTGTTTATTTGAAAAATGAGACTGGATCTTCTTATTTCGAGAAACGGATTCATAGAAAGCACTCTCAAGCATGTTAAGAAATATTGGATTATCTTAAAAAACCCAAATTGAAAACTACTGCTCTATTTCCGAAAGTGAGTGACAATACAAATTTACTTCCTATTTTTATTACTTCTTATTACTTTTTTTAATACTGATTGTTGAACGTTTAATAAAAAATTAGGAAGGAAGATTTTCATGTTTAGGTAACATTTGTCCTCTGTTTATAAATTTTTTTATTAAATTTATCTAATCAACGTTCATCATGTTCTTCATTCAAATGTGAATAATATTTTCCATCCTATTGTTACCCAGCTTAACAAAGGAGATAATGTTAGTTTCCTTCAATCAATTAAAAAGTAATTAATCATTAAAGACTAAATACCAAAGTTCCACTAAGAAGTACTTTGTACACCCACACACAAAAATTTTTTTAAAAAAATATAATTTTTCTCCCCAAAACTATTTCTCATGAGCCAACTGTTAATCAGAATGCTCACCTAAAATTCTTTTATTACAGCTTTACGTGAGTGAAACGTAATAAAGTACGTACTTACAAGATTAACGAAGAAAATCAATAAAACCTGATACACGCGATTTGACATTTGACTTCCCTCGCCAATCACATACCTTCAAAAACTACAGATTCTTGCTCGGATTTTGAACGCATTAATAAATAATTCCAATCCAGAAGAATAACTACGAGTCAATAAAACATGCGACAGATTGCAGTTTTAACGCCATAAACAGTTCATCATTAAGACGACAGTTAGACGCTACTACAAATTCACGAACCAAGTGACGGAAATATTTTACATTAAGCACGCAGTTAATTTTAACTCGAATAAATCTCCCTCACAAAAAGTTGTCTCCCTCACTAGTGAGTGCTGTTAAATTCGATGTAACGCTCTGTTTTTTTACCGAAATAAATATAAAAAGCGAGTCGCCATCGGTTAATCCTCGAGTTCAGCTCCAACATCTGGAAATCAATTACCCATCATACCATTCTCTGGAGGGTAAACTCTCGGGAGTGCCCTAAGGGTGTTCAGGAGAGGGATTTAGAGGGAGTTCTCATAAATATCCGAGTGATTTCGCTCCAAAAGCAAATAAGGTGAGCTGAGAACGACCAACTCGTAGTAGAGAGTAGGCCCAGATGCTATACTATTGAAGAGGGAAAGAAACTGTAGCGAAATTGTTTCGGCTTGTAGTATTATTTACCTGAGAGAAGTGAGTTTCTTTCACATCCTTAAGTAAACTTTCATGGCTAATATGAAATATTATCTTGGGGTAATAAGTGTTTTAAATTCTGATTAAAACTATTATAATCTTTGAATTTTTATTCCCGTAGTGTGATACTTCAGAAAGTGTTATGAAACTGTTTTTTTTTTAAATCTAAAATGCTATTTATTTGAGCAGTGACATTCTTGAGATCACCTTGATGCTTTGGAGTTTCTTTCAACCTAGAGTAAATATTTATGAGTAATATGAAATGTTAACTTTTAGTCTAAAATTTTTAAATTCTGATTAAAACTATTAAAAACCTTGAACTTCTATTATCGCAGTGTGATACTCTAGAAAATGTGATTAAACTTTTTTTATCCAAAATGTTATTTATTTGAGCATTGAGATTCTTGAGTTCACTCAAATTCTATTTTCTAAAGAGTGAAAGAAACTGTAGAAAACGTATTAATCCATTAACGGATAATCAAGTTCTGAAAGTATTAAAACTGTGTATTGTCATCCAGAGTACGCCAGTGTACAAAATTTCAAAACTCTAACAAATCAGCGAGTGAGTGAAAATTCGATTAAAAGATTTCAACTTTACTAATA
>BGPR01000029.1:1962121-1978071 GCA_013235015.1 Araneus ventricosus | reverse complement strand
TAATAAAATGTTTCTTTTGCATATGCGTTTCTTCGTGTTTCTCAATTTCCTCATTTCAAGCTCTTTCTTACGTGAACGAACTTCATTGACGCTGACGTTGTACATATAATTATAGTTTTACTCAAACACAATTTCATAAGGTTCTTCTCATTTCACAAGATAAATAACTCTAAAATAATAAATTACAATTATAGCTAAGATGTAAAATGTATAAATTTCTTATTCTTTTATGTTACTACAATTTATCGTATTAGCACTGTAATTATATCTCAGGGAAACGCTGTAGTACATTTTAGTCACATATATCAACAAGCAATTAAATTCGTATTTCTTTCTAATTGCTTCGGGGCAAAAGTTGAAGTAAAAAACTTCTAATACAACTCCTCCCTATTCAAATATTGAAGAACTTAGCCTTTCTCTTGCTTCCTCCAGTCTTGCAACACAAGCAACCCATTTCCATCTTTCCTCACTTAACCTTGCCCTTTTCTTTCCCATAAGGAATAAAAGTGGAAGAAAAATATATAATCTTCGAAGGAAAATGGTTCCCTAAGTCTCAAACAAGTCTTTCTTTATAGAAGAGAGAAAAACGCACTCTTTTTTATCGGGAACATTCACATGAAATAAAATCTAATGAGTCCAATAAGTTTATTAGCGGAATAAAGACACCACGGAGTGGGATATTGAGGAACTCATCAAGAAACCCACATTCTTTCTTCAGTCATAAGAAATGAACTGGTGATGGCTGAAGCTTCCTTCTACTTATTATTGAATTAAAACTACATCGAAGCAGCGGCTCCATAATTGATGTTCGCACGCATTAGGAAACATTTTATTGATTGTTTGTTGGAAATCAATCGAAAATCTACTGTTTTGCAGTAGTTAATTGCAAAAATTGTACTAGTTTATATTATTTTTATACATCCTGTCATTTCTTAATATGATAGAAATAGTAGACAGTAAGTGAGTGGGTTTAAGTGGTCTATTTTTGGAAATGTTTCCTCTTCAGAAATATTTCGAAGTAGAAAAGATTTAACATTTATCAGTAATTCTCCATAACCTAATCGATTGAATACCGAAACAGTTGAGGGATTTTTATCATCATAAGCTGAAACTGTAAATACATGATCTCATTGAAATTCTTATTGATACTCTGTAACATGATACATTTATAAATTTATTAGCTATATCTTTCAGAAGTTTAATCACTGACATCTCCCATTTAGAAACTTTAAATAAAGATTTTCTCTTCTTTTCAGGAATAGTCATGAAGTGTTCCTACGTGACGTATTCATGAGAAGTTTATTGTTCAGAGGCATTCCCACATTCCAATGCACGAGTCTTTTTTGTCGAAAACAATCCATAATTTGGCTTTTCAATTCCATTTGAAACATTCTTATTGTTGAGACAGAAGATCTTTGAAGGTTCATCTGAAATTGGTGGACGGTCCCCGAGGAAGGGATGGTTGTAAAGCAAGCCGACGGCTATACCTGGGGCAATTTAATATATGGACGTTTTTGCCCATTCTGTTCTCTTGGAAAAGTTTGCTAGTACTGCCTTAGGACAAATCGGGCCTTTTCCAAGACAGCTGTTGGGGGGTGCTTCTTGTTACTATGGTAACCCAAATAGCTCGAGGCATCGATATTATTGGATGTGCTCGGATTATTCAGCAGCGCAGGGACCTGAGGGTAGTCTTCGTAATGGCTGCTGGTTTCCTTTCATCTCTCAGGGCCGCGTCTGCTAGTGCCTTTTGTTCAATGGCCCGGAGGCTCTCCAATTAAATATGTGGGTAATGAAGAAGAGGCGAAATTTTGAGACGACCCCCGGCAACAAACTAATGCTCCGACTGTTCGGATATCCGTAGGCAGCGAAACATATTACCAGAGACGAGCCTTTCTATTTTTGCAAAAGCACCGTCTACTCAACTCTTCGCAAAAGATGAGACGCCAATCTGCTCTCGGCACATTCTCCGACTAATGGGCAAAAGTGGAAACTAATAATAAATTTATTATAAGTTCGGCGAAGAGCGACTCTGTTTGGACAGTGAATGTTTGTTTTCATTGACATCAAAAACGCGCTTTTAAAAATTACGCAAGAAGTAGACAAACGAAAGGTGAGGACGACTTTTTATTGCGCTCTTTCATACAAAACTCTTCGGGAACGAGTTTTCGGATGAAAATTCATATTATTTTCTATACTAAAATAAATATCTTCCAGCAGCCTACGGGCCTCCCGTCCAACTCATAAGAGGAAAATTAATGACAACGGGGAGGCATACTTTTCACTTTAGAAATATTTCTCATATTTTGACATGCGAAATTTACGTCACGAGTTTCTTTTTAAAAAAATGCTGTTTATTTTCCCAGTATTACACGCACAAATAAATCTGAAAACTTATGAAGTGAAAATCTGACAACTACTGTACGGCAAAAGTACATTGAAAAAAGATGAGAACAATATCAATGACTGAAACGTTTCCTTTTCCTCTGTTGAAATTTTTTTTCTTTTTTGATAATTGAACAGAAACAAATATTTTAACCTTTTGACCACTAGAAAATGAATGAAAAGAGCATGCACTATTATCGCAATTAACCCACGACTTGAAATGCAAAGGAATTTTAAATAAACTTCTACTCATCGTAACATAGTTGTTGAGGTTTTGAATATTTAATTTTAAACTCTGATTATCATCCTCTTTCTCATGAATATTTAGCCGGATAAGCTTTAATTATTACCTGCAGCTCAGATTAAATTTCGAATTCTAATTAAAATAATTAGGCATTCGAAAAACACATCATCAGAAAACAACGGAATTCCAATGTCGTGGAATTTGATGAATCTTGAACTACTCTTTCTAATGAATATTATTCATACATTTTCTGTTAAACAAGTTTCTACCTACTAGCATAGAGCTCGCTTTGAACAAGCGAAAAGCAAAAACAAACCGAATTTAGAATAATCACACTCTCTATAATGGGGGCCAGCAAAATTGTTATTAAATAATCAAAAGTTGAGATAAAATAAATAATTTGATAGTTAAAATATGCGAACAAGACAAAAAGATTAATTTTAATCTTAAAACAGTAAATATTTATTTTTATATGCATAGCAAGTACTTGTTTAATTCATAAAGTTTTTCGTGTCTTGGATGCCTAAGAAAGAATGCTTTAATTTTTCAATTATTATACTTTATTAGCCTATTACCAAAAGCTGGTTAAGAGGCATGGTATAAAAAATAAATAAAATTTTAAAAAACAGAGACTCACTCATATATAGAAATTCAACCTTCGTTTTATTAATTAATAATTTGTATTTTTAACATACAGTCATACCATAACGTAATTTAAGCTATTAATTTATTAAAACTTTGGTACCATTTAAATTCCTTAACATTGAGGAGAAAAAAGAAAATTTAAGTGATTTGTAAACTGAAAATAAATTAATTAATTAAATAGGGAATGTTTTGAGGGCAAAGCATCGGAGCTTTTTTAGTAATCGTATACAGTCATATGTTTAATAACTTTATCGTATACAGTCATATCTTTAATAACTTTAATATGCGATTTGTAAAATAGAATAAAAAACTTCAGAACCCTAAAAACTAAAGGGTACTTGTTTCCAAATAAAAATGCAGTAAAAAAATATATACAGTAAACTTGAAGGGAAACTTTGACGAAAAAAATATTCTATGAAGGCACTTTTACATTTTGGGAAGATATCATGTTACTTTCTTCTCTTAACTATGAATGGAATCGAAATAAATGTAAATTATGATTTTTATTGAGGGTAACGAAACTAACGTTCTTGAAAAAAATCGGTTATTTTCAGCTAAAACGTGACTTTATTCATTTTAAGAAAAATCATCGTAAAAATGTGATGATTATACATAGTACAGCTATTAGTATAATTGATTTGTCAGATATTTTTTCCCACGACATATATGTTACAGTTGTTAATATTGTTCCTCCTGAAATGAAATTGGCCTTTATCTTATAAATATTTTTTCATTCAACAGTTTTCTCTCCTGCAACGCGAAAAATAAATAAATTTTATAAATCGATAATTAATTAATGATTTTGTTTCTAATTTTGTTTCCAATTTTCGGTTCGCTTTAAGATTTTTCGGAAGAAAGGGAACCCACAATAGTTTTTCGCTAGAAAAGGTATTAACGGGCTGGAAAAAATTTACAGTTATGTAGGAAAAAAAGCTGCTCTTAATTTCGCAATAAAATTCAGCAAAATATAGAATGAACTTGCTAAAAAATTTGCGTTGACTGAATTCTAAAAAGTTATACAAACCAGAAGCTTGAGATTACAAGTACATTTTTTATCCTCAGAGGAACATAAATGTCTTTCTAGCCGCTGTTTGTTTAAAACCTGAAGGGAATGCGTGTCCTTCCCAACATTAATTCTTTATTTTGAAAGACAGCGAATCTGAAATATGCCTTAATGAACTAAAATTATATGTCGCCACATATTAAGTATCTATTCTATATCAATACTCACTTTTAATGAGATGTATTTTTTCTACATCATGTGCAAAAATCAGAAAATGCTTTTCTGAGCTTTATTAATATTTTCTTCTTCGAAAGCTGAATAAGACTAAGGAGAAGCTTATACCTTTCTCTTAGACAGCTAAGTGCATAGACAGGATTTTCACTAAGTTTAATTGAGAAAAAAGGAACAATAATTATAATTTCGCTTAGGTCAGCTTTTTTATATTACATCTCACCATTATTCAACTGATCAGAAAAATACTGAATTTTCAGCAAAAATAGAGTTAATTCATTTGTTAAAAGAATTGTACGTGCTATTTTTTTAAAGATATGCCACCAGAAAACCGACAATAAAATGATTAGTAACCCCTCTCATACACATGAAAATAATTTAAATCATTAACAGCTTCTTTTCAAAAGCTAAAAAAATGTGTTGATTCCTTTTGAAACAATTTCGCAGTGTTAAACTTTCATAATTCACATATATTTTAACAGAATATTCTTCAAACCATTGAAACACACATTTTTCTTCACATGACAGGAAAAGGATTAATTTCATGAAGAGATCTAAGTGATTACAATTAATAGTTGGAAATATATAATGTAATTCTTGTAACATAGGAAGTTAAATGCAAAAATAAAGATGAATGATTTTAATTTCGTTTTGGTCAAAATTTCGATATTATAACGCGCCATTATACTGGTGCTCAGAAAAAAACTACCTAAAAAATTAATTTTGAGAGAAAGTTGATCCCTTTTGAAAAAAATAAGTAATGTAATCTTTCTTAATGTACATACAGTAAAGCACCGTTTAATACGTTTCTCAGTTATACAACGTTTCATTACAATCCCAATTCATTCCTATCCATTGGCATGACAAAGTACTTTGTTTATACAACGCTAAGCTTCGGTTATACGTCGTTTTCTAAGTAAAGGCAGGCAGAAAATTGGGAAATTTACTGCCTCGGTCATTATTTCTTCGCTCCTATTAAGGGGAAAACATTTCCTTGTAAGCAAGGGCAGCAACAGGACCGAGAAGAATGTGAAGAACTTCTTCCTCCTTTTTTTAAAGATGAATTGACTCCATTGGAAAACGAACTTATTTTGTTTGTTAAAACGCTAGTGAAAAAGCATTAAATAGACTTAATTCGATTCATAATGCTGTACCTAATACTCACATACAATCAGCACGTCAGACGACGTTTAAAGATTTTTTTTTCAATTAAACACCTACCTGAAGGCACATGAATCGTATAAAATAATAAATGTATAATTAGTTCTCAAGATATTCAATAAAACAGTGGTGCGCAAACTGGGGATCGCGGGAAATTTTTGGGGTTCGCCAAATTCAAAGAAATTTATTTGACAATAAAGAATATAAGGCTTTTTTTTTTAAAAAAAATATCAGGTACCAGTAAAACAGTGAAATGAGATAATATTATTTATAAAAATTGAACTAATTTTCACGAAAACTATTGTCTGTGTTCTTTGGCAACCTGCAAAAATAGTCATAAAAGATGATTCTCAAATTGAAATGCCCTCTAACTGCTTTCTTGTGGGATTCATTCGCAACTTGGTCGGTCTAACGTTTAGTAGTAGCCATTTTTGCGACAGCGTTTTCAATCTAGGTGTGTCCAACGCCTTACTATTTAATCTTTATATTGTGGTCACCGCAAGAACTGTGCATTTCTTTCAGTCTGTGCCTCAGTAGTACGATTTTGCTCCTTCTTACGTTCATAGTGCGTTCTGTAATTCCAATTATATTCTGTTTTTATTAATTTTAAGTAAAATTTGCAATCGGGCCGAACATATTTTTAAATATAGAACAGTTCTGTAGCGTGCTCGGAGGGCAATATTGAACAATTAATGAAAAATCCAATATAGATATTAAAATATTTATAAAGAAAAACTCTTTTTTTTCTAAAATATTTTACATGCATTCAGCTTTTTTTCTCCATCATTTCTTCGAAAATTAATTATCCTTTGCTGATATTTTGTTAGAAAAGCTAACAGGGTAGTTACTATTTAAAACGTGTAAAGGAAGAGTTAGTTCTGTTTTTATAAAACAGATGGTGGCCCTAAACTAGGCCTACTTTTGCAGTTTAAGTTCGAGTACAAATTCAAAATCATAGTTTACTGAACTTTGGAAAATAAAAACTAATTGTAATTTTTAAATATAAAATTTTTCACCTTTGGAGTAAGTAATGTTAAAATAATTTTATTTTTGGAAGGAATTTATTAGCCTTGGCATGAAGCGAGAGAAAGAATATTGATTAATTTATTAAAGTGGTTTTGCAGCTACAAAGACTATTATTCCCTATTCATTTCAAAGTTCTTTTCAATCAGCTTCAAAAAAGAAAGGACAATTGCCATCGAAAGATATTCCTTCGCTAACCAGAGCGAGCGAAAAAAGAGAGAAAGAATAATTTCTTATTTACAAAAGAAAAATATATTTGCATTTTAGGCAGAGATCAACCAATCAGAGTAAAACGTGCTGGAAAAAAATAAGTATGAAACCTGCTAAATTAAAAAGACATTTGGAAACAAAACATAAAGATTTAGCAAATAAATCTGAAACATTTTTCAAAAAATGAGCTGAAAGCATGAAAAATCAAAATGCATTTTTGAAAAAATGCACAATTCCCGAGAAGGCTTTACAGGCATCTTTAGAAATTTCATATTTAATAGGGAAAAATTTAAAACCACGCACATTTGGAGAATCACTCATTCTTCCTTCAGCAATTAAAATGACATCAATTATGCATGGAGAAAAACATAGTTACGATTTAAAAACGATACCATTATAAAGAGAAACCGTTTCTCGCCGAATTTCCGCCATTTCAAGCAGCATAGAATAAGTTCTGTTAAATCGTTTGAAAAACTCTCTTATATTTGCTTTACAACTTTACGAAACTACTGACATTACTAAACTGGCTCGATTAATTGTTTATGTAAGATACATTTATGAATAAGACAGATCAGAAGATTTTTTATGTTGCAAAAAATTGGAATGAGGGACAACTGGAGAGAAAATATTTGAAATTATTAATAGATTTTTGAAACAGATAACGCCACCTGGAAACGCTGTGTCATGGTTTGCACTGATGATGCTTCAGCATTAACAGGTAGTAATAAAGGACTAAGAGGGTTAGTCAAGAAAATTGCTCCCCATATAGTGTTCAAGCATTATATGATACATAGAGAAGCTCTTGTTGCAAAAGACATTGATGAAGAATTGCACAAGATGTTGTTACTGCAATTAATTACATTAAAAGCAACAGACTAAGCTGTTGTCTCCTTTCAATACTCTGTAATGAGATGGATTCTGTGCATGAGACATTATTACTGCATATCGAAGTCAGCTGGTTCTCAAGCGGCAAAATACTGCGACGCATTTTCGATTTGAGAAATGAAGTTCAAATTTTTTTTTGAGAAAAAAGAAACATATATTGGCAAGTTTGTTCATTAATGAAGATTGACTCTGAAAACTCAGTTACATGGTTGGCATTTTCAAAAAACTTAACGATTTGAATTTAAGACTACAAGGAGAGAGTACTACAACATTTTATCATCGAGCAGTAAAATTGAAGCTTTTAAAAATAAGCTGATACTTTGGCAAAGGAAAATTGAACAAAAGGAACACGGACATGTTCCCGTGCTATTGAGAATTTACTAAAGAAAATAATGTAGATTTCTTGTTATTTAAAAACATCATTTCCCGTCAATTGATCAAATCGGGAGAAAACTTTTCGAAAAGGTTTGAAAAATTTCCAGATAATGAATTAGGTTGGATACATGATCCATTTCCTTTTGATGCTTTTGAATCCAATATCCTTTTGAATGAAAAAGAACAGTTAATTGGAGTTTCAAGTGACGAAACACTGCGCATTCAATTTAAATCTCTAACTCCCCAAAAATTTTGGTTATCGATTGGAAACGAATATGCCGATTTGAAGAAAAAAGCAATTAATATTTTGATTCAATTTACATCCACCTACTTATGTGAAACCGGCTTTATAAAATTAGTCGCCATTAAAACAAAATATCGAAAGCGATTGGATCCAGAGGATGACTTACGGCTTGTGATTTCCAATACAGATCCTATTATAGAAGCAGTCATGAACTCTTTGCAACCGCATACCTCACATTGAATTCTTATGATGTTAAGTGCTTTTAATGTATTTTTCATTAAAAAATATTTATACCCATATGCATGAAAAAAACTATTTCTTCATAAAACTATGTATTTTATTCAGACCACTAATAAGGTCGAAACATAAGCGAAAATCCCAAAAAGAATTTCACTTTAACTACGTTGATGTTTAAAAAACGTCTGCTATCTATCCAGGGGTTTCGACAAAATTTAACTCAAAATGGGGGATCGGAAGTGAAAATAGTTTGCCCACCCCTGCAATAAAAGTATGACTTTTCTCACTTTTATGTTAAATGCTTAATTTTAAAATTTCATTGTTGTCTCCAATACCGTGTCCTAATATGCTAGTATTATATTTAAAAAATTAAAATTATAACTTTTAAATGAATTTGCATTAGTAGCATTAAATTCGTAATAATCAAAATTGCTTATTAACATTTTGAATATTCGTCTTTTCATTTATACGTCGTTTTATACCAGTCCCTTGAAAGACGTATAAATGGTGCTTTATACTGTATATTTGAACACAAGATTTTTCAAATTGTTGAAAATCACTTTTCCTTACACATGAGAAGAAAAGGATAAATTTCGTAGAAAATTTACCTGAATACGATTCATTAAATTTCGTTTGTAAATCAGTCATATGTTTCGTTGTAGATTTTTTTCAAATGCAAATATGTAATTTTTGTTTGATTAAAAGTATATCTCCAGTATGCAGTTACATTAGCAAACGTCGTTGAATAGATTCTAAATTATATTAACAAAATAGGATCCTCGATAACGAGATGACTCTGAAACTTTAATATTGTCTCGGCCTGTTATTCAATATTCGAATTTAGAAAAAGGAAGAAAGATTAAACAATCTGAAGTTAATAATTTTATAAACACGGCCATGTATTTATGAAAAATTAATCCATAAAACGTTTTCAGCTTTCCCAGAAAAAGGACGTTTTCAAAGAAATTTTTATCATCAGAAACAACTGAGGAGGACTTTAAAAAATCAATCAAGGAAATGTTTTATAAAAAGTAGCACATCACTAGGAGAAAAAAAAAATGAAACCAATTTATCCTCTTGTTTTTTTAAAACCGCGTGTTAGTGACATTCAAAATGAATGTTACTAGAAGTTCTACTTAAAGAATTTCATACTTTAAAAAATCAGAAATTAAAAAGTTTCAGCTTCCT
Organism: Araneus ventricosus; assembly: GCA_013235015.1. NCBI lineage: Eukaryota > Metazoa > Arthropoda > Arachnida > Araneae > Araneidae > Araneus > Araneus ventricosus. Next base: position 1,968,243 of record BGPR01000029.1, on the reverse strand, counting down.
AATTCACCTTTTCAACAAGTGATACAGAAAGGATGAAATTTCTTAAAGACCTCAAAAGGTACGGTCTCCATGAGAAACCTATAAAGCTGTATACGATTTATGGTACTCAAATGTACAGTCTAGAATATATGGCAATCACAAAATTTCACTTATCATTTTAAATGATAGGTTATTGAAAAAGGAAAATAAAATAAAATCATAGTATTGATCTATTGATATGTTTTCCATTCGTTACCTCTTTTCGACTGCTAAAATATTCCACGACCCCATCTATAAACAAAAAAAATGTTTCGAGTCTCCAAGTATACATATAGATAAGAAAAAAGAGAGAAAATGGAGAATTTAATAATTATAATCAAAAATTAACTTAATTATCCATGATAATAGGAAATATTTAACGAAATAAGTCTAAATGGCTTTCTGAAATATTTTACTAAGAAATATTGAAGGATATAGGAAACACTCGATGTCAATGATTTCGCGAGCCCAAAATAAATCATGTTTAAAAACTTTGATCTCCTTGATAAAAATATTTGTTTGATTAAAAAAAGATGTCACAAATTGCACCTTCATTTAAAAATTAAAATGAAAGGATTTTCCCCTACAGCCATTAATTAGTTGTTTTGTCCATAACCATAAATTTGTCATCTTTAAATAATAATTTAATGTCGTTTATTTAAGTCTTAATCCTTTTTTCATGTTAATTACTTTTTTTACGATTTTAATAATAATTTTGATTTAAACTATGTATCGTTATTATTACTCTCATAAAATTTTTAACACGCAAAAATCAAATATAAAATAAAATAATGTCAAGATTACACATGAATTTATCCAGTAATAGAAAAATAAGCAATAAAATATTTGCCAAACATGCTTGACACTAAGTATGGTTATCGTTAATTGCTAGAATTTCTAACATAACCATATCCTCTTCGAAATGATTATCATACGCATTATGAAAATTTCGTTTTCAAAATACACAATATCAAATCATAAATAAATAAAAATCTGACATTAACCTTTCACGGCACACGTGTATAAGTTTATTTTTAAAAACAAAACCTAATACTCCAAGCAGGAGTGTTTAGTTTACACGAAGCAAACTTTAAATTCAGCTCTAAAAAGGACAATCTTACATCCTCATAATACACCTTTGCGATAGATATTATTTGAGATAATTAAACACATTATGATGACTAAATTAAAAAACGTTTATCTCCCCTTAAATCTCTTACAAGACTCGCTAACAGCTTTACCACCAACAACCCATTCATTAAACCCGATCTCCTGAGATAGATATTGGTGGGCGTCACACTAACTGTTCTCCAATCGAAGAATCTCCGATGAAAAGAATCGCAGATAAAAATCTGGCTCGGCAATTGTTCCATCTCCTCTTCGAGTCGAAGCACGTGTTGCTCTCAATCAAGAAACGTTTACGGTCGTTCAATCGATTTTCAGGGGCTAATCAGGGTGAAATTTATTAGCTCTTTTGGGTGTTGCTGGCCGTATGCAGATCACGTAAGAGAGCGAGGAACGTATTGTCCCAATCCCATTAGAAAGGGAATCTCGATTCCCCGCTGGAAGCTTGTCACGATTCCTCGCAGTGAGAGCCGCACCCCCGCACTATTATTAGATGTCCCAGCGCCCTGACCCCTGCCCCAAAAACAGGACGGAAAGGGCTCTGAACTAAGATGCCCACCGAGGGCAAAGGGGGCGGCCACAAAGTGAGCTGGAATCTGGAACAGTTCCGTGAGGGAAGTGTTAGGGATGGTCACTCGCCTATTGTTGAAGGATTTCAACAACAAAAAAATTATTTGTTTGGTGCTTGAAAGGAACGGCGGGCACTTAAAAGTGAGACAGTTTCGATTGGGATGGGAACATTTAATGCTGAAAAGGCTTTTTAACTAGTCATAGATTGGCTGGTGATAATCGTTGATTAGAAATAAAATTCATTTCTAAGCGTATGACGATTTAGTTTATTATTTTCTTATAAAGAGTTATTTCTTAGTATCAAAATACATTCAGGGCTGTTCTTTTTTATAAAAATATATACATGAAGCAATATTTCTATGTTTTTGGATGTAATTAGTGTAAAAACTAATTAATCATACAAAAGGTTTCATCAATTAAATATATCGATCTTATTTCACACTCTCTCTATCAAAATCCATTTGGAAACCAAAATGGCATAATCTTTCGTAAATATGATCATACAGATATTGGCTAAGAATTGAATCAAAAGTTTCGCAATACCTCGAAGTACTTTAAAATTGTATGAGTTTGAATGCGGAAACGGAATTTTGGGGGATAGCAAGAATTTCGGCCTTCATTTCAACCTCAAAACCCGCATGATTTTACAATGGATCTTAATTACGCAAATATTTTTGTTCATTCCCTAGACAGGACTATAAATAAAAAATATGCCTAGCTTCATGTAAATATATAAAAATGAATTTTAGTCATCGTGTTTGAAAAAGGGAAATTACTAAAAAGTCACATTTCGAGAAAAATAAGCAATTAAAGCTTAAGTGTTTAGTTTCCACAGAAAGCAAACCCCCCCCCCCCCCTCTCCAGTCTCGTAGATTATTCCTTTCTTTCCCTCTATCATAACTCAGTTTTTTAATTTTCAATTACTGGGAATCTTTTCTTCTTGTTTCTTCGCTGTTTGATATAATCAGCCATTCAAGTAGCATCGGCTAAATTGAATATTAACTAGGAGATCTATATTAATTGACCTGGAAATACTCTTATGGATTAACTTCTGTCTTAGGTACCATTTATACGCTGGCCATGCATTTATTCTTAAATACTGCAAAAGCAATGAAAAATTAATATATGATAATGTCTGAATGCTATTCAATGCCACTAATCTATATTATATAAAACGCTTATGCGTGGCGCAAAAAAAGGACCTTTATTTCTTTCTCCCCGTTGGCAACGATCAGTTTGTTTACCAATCTCAACCCTAAAAGCCAAGCTTTTGCTTAAGGATTACAGGACTTTTTTTTCGGATCGTCGACTTTTTTTTGAATTTATTTATTTAAAATGAACTCTTTGCGAACTTTTGAATACAATTTGCGTAGAAGAGAGCAGCGTGCAAGGGAATCCCTGGATGAAAGATTTCAGCGAAGATCGGCCAGAAATGCCGCCGATAGGCTTAGGCGAGCCAGAGCCTTTTTTTGTGATACTAATTGTGTGCACTATTTACTATGTGTAAAAATAAAAATTACAGAATAAAGACCAGAGAACTAATTATACTTTAGAAAAGTTCTCTTGCACACTGCTCTCGGAGAATGATTAAAGTTGCATATTGTTTGCAACGTGTATATATAGAGAGATTAGATTTTTTTGCCACCGTGTTTGTACGGAAGGAAGTGAATTACCACATGCTGCTTATGGTGAATGATAATGTTGCATACTTTTTGCTTTTTTGTGTAATATTTCATAAAAAAAGAGTGCATATTTAAAATTTTGGTTAAAAAAAGCAACAATTTTGTAAATTTTGAAAAAAAGCTATCTTATCTCTTTTAAAAAGCTAAAAGTAAATAATTATTATGGGTTTTAATTTTGAATAGTTAATTTGAGTATGTTTCAAGCCACTATTTCGTTAACTGTCCTTTTTTAGCTAAAAGGTTACAAGATGGTTTACATCTTGCAACGACAAGAGACGATCAAGAATTTTCTGAGATTTAAAACACAAATGACTGCACTGAGAAAAACACTATATTTTTCTTGACTAAATAATTGTTGGAATAATCATGTATACATGTGGGAAAGCTTTTCTGAATTACATTCCATTGTATAGAGGGCATATTTGAAATTTTGGTGGAAAAAGCAATTTTTAAAAATTTATTTTGAAGATTTGCAAAAGGCTATCTTATCAGTTTTAAACTTAAAATTTTAGTGGAATGAAGTTATGTTAAAATAAACTTTTGAATAAATACTCAAAAGTGTATGCCAAGAAGTTTTAAATTTCTGATTGATGAAAATAATTTTGATTTTTAATCATCTTTGGATTATAAATAATACCTTTCAAATTTCTTTCTAACATTTACATATATATCTGTGCTACCAGAAGATTTTAATAGTAGAAACTGATGAAAAATTAATTTTAGGAGTTCGTGCAATTTCAAATAATTTAAATTTACTTTTATTAATTAATGTACTTATAATTTCCTAATATTAGCAGAAACGGATAACTGTACGGCAAGCGTGTGAAGGGAGCTGTTTTCACATAGTGATCTCGAAAGAATCACGTGATTCTTTGGTGTCGGTGAGCGGAGCGAGCAGGGGGTGTTATATATATATATATATATATATATAAAGATTTTATAACAACTGTTCTAGGACACCCAGTGTCTTCATGTAGCGAGCGAAGCGAGCAGGGTTTGTGTAGCGGGGTTGGCGAGCTTTACCGAGCAGAGGGCAGCCCCCTAGTAACATAGAAATTCATAATGATAATAATCGGTGGTGTAGTCGCAAAATAAGCTGTGCCCTGACGCTTTAACCTGGGTGACAAAAATCGCGCTGTTTTAAGTACGATTTTGCAGTTTTTGCTTATTTATTTCTCTTTTTTAAAAACGTAGTGCCGGAACGGCGTTCCAGTGCGTACCCCCTCCACTACATTCACGATAATAACATAAAACAATATTTGGTATACGGCAAATGATTCACAATAAAAAGAAACATTAAATGATGACCAACTTGAATTGAAACAAGGAAAGTGCTTCCTTGTTATATTATTTGTAATTTCATTTTCAGTTGTTAAGCTTTACTCAAATGTCTCTAAGACCTTCCTGAACATCGTCGGAAAAAATATAAGCAAGTTTGGGAACTTGCAGGAATAGGCTTTAAAATAAGACAACTAAATAAAATTGAGATTTTTTTTTATCGAAAATGGTCTCCAACTTAGGTGGATATTTTAAAGCATGTAGCTAATTAATGCCTCATGATGCCTCGTGATGGAAGTGTAATGATAAGTTTTCTGGAATGAGAATCTTCTTTATCGTGAGAGAAGTGTAAGGGATAAACTTTCTGATTTTTGGTGAATTTAACAAAAAAGAATCAATTTCTATGGTTCCTGAAAGAAATCAATGTTTAAAACAGAAAAGGTTTTTTGAATGATGATCAATTGACAGATTATAAGCATTAAAAATCAACAAAATACATTTTTTAAAATATGAAAAATCAGTTAATTATATTCTTATAAAAATCAATTTAAAATTTTGCATTAAATGGATGTTTTCTGGATAACAAGAACCTCGATGCTACAAAATTTTACATTCTCTAACATTCCTACATTACATGATTTAATAATAATAACCAGAAAGAATTTATTATTTTTAATAAATTTACTTCAATTTCAGACAATCATATAAAGTCTTGAAAATATTTTTAAACAGAAATTATATAAATAATCTTTGTTACATTTCATTTCTAGTATTTATTTAAATAAATAAAACAAATCTCTTATAAGTTTCGCAAAAGAAAAAACCTTATTTTCTGCTTCTTTTTTTAGGCAATATTTTTAAGTTCTTATGTTATTTATGCATCACTCTTTAGTCTCAGTGAAATTTCACCAATCTCACCAATTTTGGGTTTCAACAAGCAGATACAAAAGAATGGGATACTGAAAAGGGATTTTAAGCACGAAAACAATAATATGAAAAGAAAAATGTTCTAAATGATTTCCACAAAAGAAAAGTTAAAAATCTTCTCAGTAAGGATACTGAAATAAAATCGTCCTTCTTAACCGAGGAAATTTTGCTTTGAAATGCCAAAATGTAAAAATAATTACTTAACTTTCGTTAATTGTCCAATGTTTATATAATAAAATTATTCAACAAAAAGTGAGTTATAATTAAATAATTAGGATTATATAAATGATTTAAAAAAAAAGGAATCAGGTGAAAAATTTTAGTTCAAAATTATCTAGCTTTACTTCTCCAAAGATCATAAATCTCTCAAAATAGTAAAAATTCCAAGTTTATCTTACAAAATCGCATTTTTGCATAATCATGTTAAAAGATTACATCAAATGTACATGTAAAAATTTACTTTCAAAGGAAAAATAGTTGGCTTTGACGAAACAAAGAAGTATAAAACGAGTAAAGAAGCAA